>JAUMHI010000054.1:19488817-19532015 GCA_032359435.1 Enteromius unitaeniatus | reverse complement strand
TTTTACTAATCAAAAATGACATTTTGATATGTTTACAGTAGTAATTTTACAAAAAATCTTCATGGAACATGATCTTTACTTAATTTCCCAATGATTTTTGGCTTAAAAAAAATCTATAATTTTGACCCGTGCAATGTATTTTTGGATATTGCAACAAATAAACCCCAGCGACTTAAGACTGGTTTTATGGTCCAGGGTCACATATTATGTATACTTTATATAGACATTCATCTAAAATAGGAGAAATTAAACATTTTTTCTTTCTCTTTTTCAGAGATCTTCAGGTGTTTGAGGAGTTGTTTAGCTTTGCCTGCCCCAAGTTTCTGTCACCCGTCGTTCCAAACTATGATAATGTTCATCCAAATTATCACAAAGAACCATTCCAGCAGCAGCTGAAGGTGTTTGCAGAGGAGGTGCAGCAGCAGGCGCAGCTCTCCACCATCCGCAGGTACAGCAGCAGCTTATCCATGCTGAGAGCACTTCTGTCTCTTTTGATAAAGAACAAGAAATATATTTGTGTCATGAGCTGTCTGTGACTTTTACTACTCATTCTCTTATTTCTAGGGGTGGCCATGGAATTATAGGATGTGCATGATGCACTTATAAATAAACTTTGTGAATATTTTGGCACTTCCTTTTATTTGACCTTTTGGACTCCTGTTTTGCTTTTATTAGTATTAAAAGTTTTTAGTGAACAGAAGGTCAAAAAATGCTTTGTTTTATTTTTATGGTTTAAATCTGCCTATTAACCGCTATTTTGAATTAAATTGGCCAGCTGTACTAGTGGCTGAATCATCTAATCGCACAGCATTGATTCCACGTGTGTCTCTCTCAGTTTCCTGAAGCTCTACACCACCATGCCTGTGGCCAAACTGGCTGGATTCCTGGACATGTCCGAGCAGGAGTTTCGCATCCAGCTGTTGGTCTTCAAACACAAGATGAAGAACCTGGTGTGGACCAGTGGCATCTCTGCTCTGGACGGAGAGTTCCAGTCCGCCTCTGAGGTCGACTTCTACATTGACAAGGTTTGTGTTTCTGTCTTAAACTGACAAATGAGTTCATTTCTGAGAAAAAAATATAGGTTCTTTTAAGTTTCTCTTAAAAGTGAATGTAATGTCTTCCATCAGGATATGATCCATATTGCAGACACCAAGGTTGCCCGTCGCTATGGAGATTTCTTTATACGACAGATCCACAAGTTTGAGGAGGTACAGGTTTATGAATTTTTTGAACATTTATGTAAATCCACGTTGTCACATTTTGATCTGACCTCTTTTGTCTTCTGTAGCTTAACCGAACGCTGAAGAAAATGCCTCTGACCGGTGCCGCTTCGAGTTCAAGCACCTCCACATCACGTGCCACATAACGCATATCTCACCAGAAGTGATCAAGCCCTAATTCGATCTGACTGTGACGTCAACCAATCAGTCTAACCCAGACTTCTCAACCAATCAGGAACCACCTCTGGTACCCCGTTACCAATCAGAGGCCGTTTCTGAACTATAATGTAAGCCCTTTCACTTCATTTCACTAACTTGTTCTGGACACAAGTGAACCTGGCGAAAGTACTTTTTCTAAGTCAATAAAGTTTGATGTGGCTGAACTGTAGTTTGGCGTCTCTAGAGTTTACATCTTATTTAGTTTGGTCTGAAACAAAGTTCTTTATTCATAAACTATTCTTGTGTAAATGACCACATTAAATTCAATTTACATAATGATCATGTGACATAAATTAGGTTCTAAGCATTTGTTGATGCTGATTTACATTTTACCAGCATGAAGGTCTGCTGTTCTAGTTTAAATGCCACTAGGTGGCAGAAGAATCGAGCAAGAGTATGAAAAACAATACTAAATTTTTATTTCGGACAGCTTTGGGCTTTTATTAACAAAAAATACCTTCCACTTTGACAGCAGTATTTTTTAAGTGTGTCAGGATTGTTTAATCATTTAACTTTTCCGGTTTTATTTCATTACACTATTGAATATGTAACAGGACTTTTGAGATATTCAGAGCTGTGTGTTTGCGTATCATCTATCATGTGCCAGGTTACTCTCTTTAATATCCTGCTGCTGGGCTTCAATACATAGAGGAATGCTGTCCTCATGATGACTGCTGCTTTGGTCAATATTTTATCATCTTCAGGACCTTAAGGCAAAACCGTTGCATATTTTCTTTATTCAAACAGGATCCACAAAGATTTTCCATCTACAGCCTCAACGCTGGTGACCAGACAATAATGAGGGGGGGGGACTTACAAAAAAGGGGATATAAAAATAATAATGCCATAAACACACCATTTAAATAATCTGGTATAAAACGTTGAAAAATAAATACAATTAAATACAACCAGTTATACCCAACTCTGTTGACAGCATTTTTCTCTTTCAAAAATATTGTTTGTAATCTTTCTTTTTCTATATCAAAAAGTAAAGGAAAATAAAGACATGGTATTTCCCCCCTCTTAAGGTGGCAGTGTTCTGTCAATGAACCACAGTAGCTTGACTTTTATATTTTAACGTTGACTTTTTCCATTTTTTAAGAGAAAAATGAGTTATGGCATAAACCTTTCAAGCACTAGTTTCACTGTCGTTTTTTTTTCTTTTAACACATGACACACGTAAGTCCCTCCGTTCGGGCAAAAATGAAATGTTTTCTAGTCGACCAGACAAACTCTGGCCTCAGTAAGTTCAGCGGAAACAGTGTTTGGTCTGCTGACTGGCTTTCCTCATTGGTCCATGGAACAGCTTTTTGTCCATTTTCTTAAACGCAGTCTTCCACTTTTTTCAGAGAAATAGTTCAATTAAGTCATTCTTGTAAAGACACACAGAGCAGCTTGCAGTATATGTTCCTGTGGTCGTTTCTTTATATCAAATGGGCTTTTCACACGTACATGTTAACCCATGGTTTATAAATAAATAAATGAAGGACTTTTCTTTTTTACGTTAATAATTTACCCTGGGTTTTCTTGTTCAGTGTTCACAAATGTAAAAATTTTAAAGCATGCAACCTGCATTTACAAACATGGAATTGTGGCCATCTAAAAAAAAAGTATTTTTTATTGTATAAGCGGTAGTACCATTTAAGTTATTTAAATATGATATTATAATGTTTGGCTCTATCGACTATTCACACTATTCATATTCTGTTGTAAAACTGACAATCTTTTTCTGAATTTCTTTATTATAAAACTTACACTTAGGCCCAATCCTAATTCTGCCCCTTACCCTCTGTTTGGCGTGTTCACGTGTAGGGGTAGGGGTGTCTCAATTCTCCTTTGGTTGTAGGGGTAGGGGGGAGAGTAAGGGCTAGATAGCCCTCCAAACAAAGATTTTTCAGGACCCCACTTCAAACGAACGGCTAAGAGAAATGTCCAACATGGCTGCTCACTCGAGCAAGCAGACCCATAAATGCAGGTAATCTTTGCCATTAATAAGGATTTTTATGACAATCTTTCATTATATGTATAAAACCATCAGTCTTGTGTTTGTGTTTACAGTGATGTTCTGTAAAGAAAAGTTTAGCGAATAGCACTGATTGCACAATATTAGGAAATATATTTTTATAATACATTTTGTTTAGCTTACGGTCATATGTGTACAAGTAAATGAACAGTGCTTACATCGGCGCTTGTCCTGTGACGTAACGATAGGAGCTGGTGACAATGGATGATGACGTATAACAGTGTAGTAGCGGTGTCCCATTTCTTAGGGGAAAATATTCAACCCTTCTCCTTTCCACTTCATTTCAAGGGGTGAGGGGTAGAAAATAGAATTGGGATTGGGCCTAGGTGATACCAGTAAATTCCCCTAAAATTACTGGATGACTTTACCAGTAAATCTGACAGTTTAGACAGGCAACAATATCCCATCTTTTTACTGATAAAGCACCAATGCGCACATCGGTTTCAAATCAACGATGCATTCTTTCTGCATTCACACCTACAACAGATTACCAATAATTTATTGGTAATGTTACAACTTAGTAAATTTGTCAAACTACATGAAACTACAACGCGACAAGCACCACTACACGATGAAGTCAGTTTCGGTACTGGATGTGAGAATATTTACCATAGTACTGCTTTACGGAACTATGTACTGAGGAAATACTGAGACGTTGCCAATATTTAGAAGTACGGGTATTGCGATAATACTAAAAGGCAGCCATTTGTAGGTTGGAATGGGTGCAAAGACGTGGCCCCTTAGCTCAACCGATGGGGTGCATTTAGGGCGGGGATATCCATTTTTTAACCAATGGCAGACAAGGGATCCTTGCATGAAAAATAAGAAACTCTGCAATCGTGCTTTGTGAATTTAAACACTATAGGAAAACAATATCCATACAAAAATAGTAATACTGTTTCTTAATCTCTTCTGTTAACGATTACTATTAGTCAGCATTTTTACACATTGACTTTTCTACTAAACATATCAACAGAAGACACTTCCTCTAGCTTCAGAACACAGAGTTAAACCCATGTTAATTTTCCAAGTGTGAAATAATGTTTAACCCAGGGTTAATAGCGGTGTGAAAAGCCCCAGAGATATACTCTCATAAGCAGTTCGAAGAGTTCGTTATACACACACAATACCATATTATTCCCTAGTGTCCCACTGAAATGTGAACTAAATAAAAACTAGTGTCCGTATTCGGCCTTCCACTGGTCTGAGAGTGCATTCTTTGCCCATTGTGTAGTCTGAGTGTGTGCGGTTAAAGTCTCAGTACTCTTGAAGTAGCCCTGACAAGATAAGCTGCCCTTGATTTGGGCGTTCCAGGCCCACACACACTTCTACACACCTGGCCCTTAGAATCCTGAACTCTTCTCCACATGGCATGAAAGAGTTTCCACTGAAAATAAGGAGCCAGGAGTGACATGCACATTGTAGTTTTCTCAGACCAGCGAGGCCTCGGCTAGTCATAATTCTGTGATCTCTAACGGACTCTCAGACAGAGTGTCGCTGCCCTTGTTTCTATGCAAAGGTGTGGATTTTGCAGATTCTGTTCGGGCGTTGCGTTCAGCGTACAGTCCGCCGTCTGCATGCAGGGCTTCAAGGGAGCGTGCCAGAGCCCGTTGGTCATCTTCAGGCAGGCTGTTGAGGTCAGAGGTCAACAGTGTGCCTGTGCTGCCGTGAACTGCATGCACCCCGTCAGGACCCCTGAGCTCAATTGGGAGTTTGTGTTTGAAGCGAAGGGTTCCTCGACCTCCGACACCGACACGCTCATCGTCATCTTCATCCAGGTCACTTTGGATCAGCTGAGAGAGGAGAACATGGATGAATGAATGAAGTGATGCATGAGTGAATGGAAGTGACGCAAAATGGGAGTGATGGATGGATGGATAGACGGATGGATGGAGGTTGTTTGGTTCGGTGGTTGAATTTATTTATGGATAAGTTATGCATGAATTGGCGGACGGATGCAATGATGGATGTATGGTGGAATGGAATTATGGAATTTTGGTTGGATGGATGAATGGATAAATGCATGGACGAGTCGGTAAATGGGTGGAGAAAATTTAGAAGATGCATAAAATGATGTAGGGTTGAATATATTTATGGATTGGTGAATAGATGTGTTAATGGAGTGGTTAATACATGGTTGGTGGAATGAATTTATCAATCAGATAGACGCATGGAATTGTGGTTTAGTAGATTAATTGGTGGAAGCATGATGGGTGAATAAACAAAATGATGGGTGAATTTTGCATGGTGAGATGGAATTATTGATGGATGCAATCATAGATGGATGGAATTTCGGATTGTTTGATGCATTGATGAATAAATGGATGCATGATTGTTGGATAGAAGGAAGGATAAATGATTGGATTCAACAATAAATATATGGAATTATAGATTGGTAGATGGATGCATGGATGGATGGACAATAATGTAAGGAAAAAGGAGAAAAATAAACATTAACTACACAACTCACAGCAATTTGACAGTAGTTTTAGAGGAAACACCAAGAAGAGAGAGCAGCAAACACATCTGTGAAGCAGTGAAGAGCAGTGAGCAGGCTGTGAAACATCAGCAGTGTCACATGACTCTAGACAGCAGGAGAACCCAGGGTTTCTACTGACAAGACAGGGTGGAGACATAGTCAGCCAGCAGTGAGGAAGAGGGGTGTAGAGGAATTACAAACACAGCACCCTGTTACATCGCCCACCTCTGTGACTGATGACTGGTCACCGTGGCTGGTTGATTTGGTGACCAAGCGGGCAGCAAACAGCTTTTTGAGTCTTAGGTAGTCATCCAGAACCACATTGAGCAGGGAGCCCTGATTGGATGGCAGCATTGGTCATGTGGTGTCTTATGAACTGAATCCTTTAGTACGGATCTGATATTTCCTTAAGAACACAATCTCACTACACATTATATTATATTGGGTCTTAATTATATTGGAGTTTAAATCTGGGACAAAATTACACGTTCAATATTGAAATTATGATATAATAATATAATTTGATTATATGAAAAACACATTTAAAATTTGTCAACGTTTGGATTTGTCTAGTAATCAGACCTTAAAAAGTACTGAATCTGTATAATTAACCACACTTTTATTTGTAATCCTGGACCACAAAACCAAAAGCCATATTTTTATAAAATAAGATTTAATAATTTGGGAAATTGAGAATTAATAAGCTTCCACTGATGTATGTTTTATTTTTTTATAATAGCACAATAATATTTGGCTGAGATACAACTATTTGAAAATCTGTAATCTGAGAAATTGAGAAAATCACCTTTAAACTTGTCCAAATAAATCAGTAACAATGCATGTTACTAATAAAAAAATAAGTTTTGATATATTTACAGTAGGAAATCAATAAATATCTTCAATACTTTTTGGTATAAAAGTAAAATCTGACAATTTGACCCATACAATGTATTGTTGGCTATTGCCTGTGTTACTCATAACTGATTGTGTGGTCCAGGGTCACATTTGTTCTATCAATGATTTTGGATTGAATGTTCTCACCTTGATGGGCCCCTCTCTCATGATTTGTCCTAGTTTGGCAATGTTGTCATACTCCTGAATAGCAGCTCGTAGATAACGGTCATCTTCTGGTTTAGATGCCTGAGGCTCACGTCCAAATGTACCCTATAGAAGACATTTTTTTAGTATAAATGACAATTAAGTATCCCACAAAGGCAGAGAAGACAAAGAGAAGTTCTAGGTTGTTGTGATGGCATGATTCTGACAGTGTTTGTAAGTTTATTACATGTGTGCGAGCTGGGCTATTCCAGAGGTCAGCAATGTCGCTTAAGTCTTCAGGAAGGTCATCCTCATGCTCCGCCTGTGCTGCTAACTCCAGATTCCTGCAGAAAGGATCTAGCCATACAGGATTTGCTCTACAAGAACATATAGAGAAAACGACGTATTATGATGCAATCAATTAAACCTTGCAATTCAGTCTTTTAGATAATAAACAACATTGTATTTTGAACATATCTCAAGTAGTGAGAGTATGCCAAGTTTTGCTAGACCTGTGCTTATTTTAGCAGGCTGGGTCTCTGTTAACATATACGCAAAAAAGCTCTTATGAACAGCTCCACTGTATCGCTCACTCACCCTTCAAACGAGTACTTGTTTGTGTTGGGCATATCCAGAATATCCATCAATCCCTGATTTCCTGTAGATAGAGAGTGGAAACAAAACTATTTTTACCTTGACAACAAACCCAAAGCCCTGTTTGTTAAACTTCAGC
Organism: Enteromius unitaeniatus; assembly: GCA_032359435.1. Taxonomy (NCBI): domain Eukaryota; kingdom Metazoa; phylum Chordata; class Actinopteri; order Cypriniformes; family Cyprinidae; genus Enteromius; species Enteromius unitaeniatus. The sequence continues at coordinate 19,524,303 of JAUMHI010000054.1, read as the reverse complement.
TCTGAGGATTAGGTTGCATTTCCTCCAAAAAGAGGTATGGGACATTCCCAGCAACTTACCTGTGGAGCCAGCAACAATTGCCTTTAACTTTCTTTTGTGCCTATTAATAACAAGACAGGAAAAAAAACTTCAGATATCTGGTTTTGCATGAAACAGGAAATGAGTGAATATAACAAAATTTGGTTTTACTTTTTTACTATCTAATGAAAAAAATTAAATGCTTTTCATGACAATACTCACACTGTACGGTAATACCAGTTCATCAGAATAAACAACATGGCAGCAAGAAAGAGTAAAACTGCCAAGATGATAATGGCCATCTGAAAGAGATGAATAAACATTCATGATCTGTATAATGCATTTTTAATACAGCAGATACATTGTATAAAAACAAACACAAACCTGTAAGGTGGTGAGGTCGTCAGGAGCACGAGCGGTCACAGCAGGCTGAACATCCAGAACGTTGTAGTTTCTAAACAGATTCCTCAACTGCTCCTTGTTCTCATCGATCATCTGAATCACCCTGAAAACCAATTCAGTAAATCAATCAATCAACCAACCATCCACAAAGGATCCGCAAATGAGTAATCAAATTCAATAATCAGTATCAAAAATAAAGCAAGCTGTATAATTCAAAAAACACACATGTTTGGTATATAAGTCTTACCTCTCCACATCTAGAATACGGTTGGTCTGCTTGTTGACCACATGAATCAGAACATCAGTTTGAGCGAAGTTCACTCTTCCCTTTTTATCCACGTGAAACTATGGGAAAGAAATATATGACTCACTCGTTTGCATGGTTATGACTAGAGAAATATTGAATATAACTGTACAAACAAGCATTTTAATGGAATCTCATGTGTACCTGTACATCATCAGTGTTGACTATGGCCCCTGTGATGTTTGAGAGCAGGTTTATAAACTCCTCTTGAAACAGTCGGACGCGCTCTGGTATCTCATTGATGACGATTTTCACCCGCTGGTCGTCTCGGAGAATGTAAATGCCTACCAGAGTCACGTCACTGTGTCCTGCCAGATCTCTCGCCAGAACCTCCACCACAAAATAACCCGGATCATACGCCGTAAACAGGTCAAATGTCCGGATGATTCCATCTGTCTCACCTGGAAAAACAGACTATCACTAAGACAATAACAACATGGCATCGAAATAAACTGACAGTTCAACAGAGTGTTAAACAGTGTGTGAAGCACACAGACCGATGATGAAGATGTTGCCCATGTCTTCAGAGTCATTGAAATGTAGTTTGAAATAACGGATGGACAGAATGTGATAAAGAACAAGACTGTTGTTGCCAATGTCATTATCAATCGCTTGAACCCGGATCAGATCTGAGCCCACTTTAGCATCTGCAGCCACACCTGACAGAAAAAAGAGAGACAGGGTAATGTTATGTTTACTCATCTAAACAGGAACATACCATAGGGATGGATTTTTTTATATATATATATATTTAAATAATATTTACATATCATTTATTTTTTTGTTACATGAAGTTTTAAGTTTTTACCATATAAGTTTTTACCATATTTGTATAACATATTTTTTCACATTTTCAGATTATACCTAGCTTACTGTAGTTTATTTGAAGAAATATATGTTACACTTTCGAGCAATGGCCGAGAATGAAAATCAATTTTAGATGAGCAGAAAAGCCAAAAGGCTATGAGTTTATCCATTATACTGAAAAGACCTTTTAGAAATATATATTTTTTTCTTTTGAAATTTAATGCTGTCTTCACAAATCACACCTTTAATTTTTTGTACCTGTTCTCTATACCTTGTCTTGGAATTTTATGGGTTTTGTAGTCCTTAATACCTGTACATAGATTCTTGCCTCTGCCTGTTTTCTCCACAATGTTACAGTTTTACAATCACACGTCTCTTTGTATATTGCCTTTTTTTGAGCCTATATTTCATTTAATTACATAAGTACTGTTAAAATCAGATACACTTAGGCTGATGATACACTGTGCAACTTTGGGAAATGTTGCTGTCAGTGGACAACCAGGTGAGACACAGGGCCCATGCCTGATCTATTATATCCAGATAGAAATGTTACCCATTTTCAATGGGGAGGTGCCCAAGCAATGTTGTTCAAAAAAAGTTGCCCTGCAAAATTCCACAAAAATTTGCCCCATGTATCATCAGCCTAAAACCTTTCCTCAAGTTGTTTTGGAATTCTTACATTTTAAACGGAGTAATCTTCATGGTATTTGTACTTTTACTCAAGTATGGTTTTCAGGTAGTCTTTACACCTAAAATAGAAACTTTGAAAGTAATTTCAAAAGACAACAAATCAGTTACCTGCGGTGTACTCCATCTTTGAGAATCTTGGAGACTGGTCGTTGATGTCCTCAAGGAAGATTCTTACTTCCTGTAGTGTAGGGTCACGGCTTGGGTCAAGCACTTGGGCCCGCTGTGACCTTTGACTCCTCGGAGGAGACCAGCTTCGGTTACTGGAAGCTTTAACGATAATGGAATATACCGGGATTTCTTCCCGATCCAGGTCTTTTTTGACCCGTAGAACTCCAGCCACACTCAAACCAAAGTTTCCCTCAGTATCGCCTCCTAGAGAAGAGCATCAGTAATGCAGTTAATAAAGTGTTTCCACTGGCTATGTATGAAATACTACAAAATTTCTCAGAAATCTAAATTTCACCATCTTCTCCGTATGCAACAAAATTACGCAAACTAAGTAGTACATTTGTAAATGCAGTCGGAAATGTTCTATGAAGAAACTCTCCTGACCTTGTCCTCTCCTTGACCTGCTTGTCAGAATACACTTTAATTCAGTAAAATCCAATTACAATTCACAGTCATTTCTGAGCCTCTAACACCTAAACAGAGCTAAACACTGGTCCAGCATGGTACAATGATGTAGGGGGTTTCATTTTTGTGTTTTAATGCTGTGTCTGCACCTGCAATGAAATAGTAGACGATAGCATTAGAGCCCTCGTCTGCATCCACTGCACCAGTCACATTGCCCACAACGGTCCCAGGCGGTGAGTGCTCAGGTACAGACAGAGACTGAAACGGCAAACTTCCTCTCTGAAATACACGCAACACACAGATTTCATGACTTAAGCAATGATGGGAAAAATGTTCAACTCTAAATAAAAAAAAAATTCCCTTGAAAGCCTACTGAATGCAAATGGCATATTCTTGCTCTTTTTTTATTATATTATATTTAATGCTGTCAAATGATAAATTTCAATTAAACGCATAAATGTTTTTCTTTACATAATATATATATATATATATATATATATATATATATATATACACACACACACACATACAGTGTTTATTTTGAAAATATTTTCATGTATATATTTATATTACAGATAAATACATTTAATATATATGAACATAAATATTTTTTCTTAAATGTTTAAATGTATTTATATAGACATACTAAAAACACACAGTACACACACATTTATTATGTTAACAAAAACTTCTATTCTTTAATTGGTATAATATAATGTAATATAACATAACATAATATACCGTTAGACATTAAAGCCTGATAGATCAAATATTGTAAACACAAATGCTAAAAAATAATTTTGTCTCAAGGATCATTTAAATTTTTTTATTAAATTGTTTTGTTTTGTTTTTATAACTATTATTTCATAGTCAAGTTTTTAAAAGAAGACTGATATCTGATATTCAAAAACAATGATCAAAACATTACCGGAGGTTTAAGAAAAACAGGTTCATTGTCGTCGATGTCAGACAGAGCCACCTGCAGCGGCTGCATGGTCTCGTATGGGACAGGCTGCCCGAGGTCATACGCCACCACAACCAGCTGCACACCAGTACAGAGATGGAGATTTTTATTGCAGTATTTTTAAAGGTTTTCAGTTGTCTCTTGTTTTGAAATGTGTTGGGTTCGAAAGAAACACTCACACTGTACAGGGCCTGTTTCTCTCTGTCCAGTTTAACTGCAGTGGTGATCACCCCATTCACTGCATCAATATGGAAGTTCTCCCAATCCCTATTTCCAGCTCCGGTCTGCAGGAAGCTGTAGCGAACTTCTCCGTTCACCCCCTCATCCTCGTCTGTGGCAAACACTTCATACACCACCAGCCCAGGAGGCTGTTCCTACAACAACACACACAAAACATGACCGAATGCTCACTCACACACGATGTCTGAACAAAAAACAGGTCATCAAATTTGACAGATCTCCTTTTTTTGACAGATATGGGTCAGTATTGAGTGGTATTGAACATTGAAAGAGTTTTTGAGAATTATTAACAATTCTCAAAAATCCTTCTGAAATTTCATTCTTCATTCCAATTAATCTCAATCAATGCAATTAGGTTATTAAAAAAAAAAACATTAAAACCAGCTAACTAACACAACAAAACAATAAAAACATGACAGCATAATCAAAAACAGGATTTCTAAAAGTCTGTTTTTGCAAATAAACTCTTCATTTGATTTCAGTCAGGATTACAAGCAGGGAATCTCTTTATATTTTTTTGTGCCATTCTGACTCTAATCGGAGACATTTCAAAGGTTTTAAAGACTTTCTGCAAGAGGAACTTGCAACGTTTTCTCAAAATACTATCTGCTATGACACTATGGTTAACATCAGTGAGTCACTGGGGTTGGTTTCATCACACACTCCAGAACAAAGGGCTTCACGACGATCACAAAAACGATCATCTGCAACATGATCGTTTCACTTTGGCTGTCAGACGTACACAGGGGCCTTGAACACACATGCAAACATGACATGTCTACTGCGTGTTTCAGCATGCAACTACACAACTACATGTAATGGATATTCCTATGAAGTTCCTGTGATGTGAGGAAGACAAAAGAAGAGTGCTGTGGATAACTGAGAACACATCAAAGTGGTCGAGTTGTAATTTGTGGGATGAATGAGAAAGCTTGCATTCACTCAACGTCACGTTCAAACAAAGAAAATTTGATTTAGTGGATTTGAGAGATTGGTTTTTCACAGCTACACACCTCTAGTATGTGCATGATAGTGCCGTTCGCAGGACGCACAAAGACTGGCCTGTTATCATTGACATCTATGACAGTTATCTGAAGACTGGTGGTTCCCCAGAGAGGTGTTCTGCCATGATCAGTCGCCACCACAGTCAGATTAAACCTCTCAAAACTCTGAAGTAACCGCAGGGAGCGAATCAGCCCAGTGTCAGGATCCAGAGAGAATGCATCTTTGATAGAAAGAGGAAAAGACATCATTAACACTATCAATTTATGAAGCCATACTCGAGTGCGTTTATCAAATTGTAAATGGAAAGTAAATTAAAAATGCCTTGATTTTACAATTAAATTCCTGATTTTGAATCAAGGTAATCCTCAACTCAAGTATCTATCTATCTATCTATATAAATGTATATATATATATATATATAAATATGTGTGTGTGTGAGTTACCGGCTCCAGGGCCCTGTAGACTATATGTAAGTAATGCGTTCTCTCCCTCATCGAGGTCAATGGCCTTCATTGTGATCACTGAAGTACCAACGGGCTCATTCTCAAACACACTAGTGGTGAAAACTCTCTCTGAGAAGCGTGGACGGAAATCATTTACATCCATCACTGTTAACTGCACCTGATAGACACAGAGAGATAGAGACAGACAGAGACAGAGCCCAGGGATCCGATAAAGAGGTGTTAAGGTGGAGTAACAAAAGCAGTTTTGGTTGTTTTTCAAAGCATTTGAGGTCAGCACATGCAAAACTGTTCACATGAAACTAAAACTCTCTGTGCAAAAAATGCAAACATGCACAAGATCTGAACACTGGTTGGGAATACAGCCAACAAAAAAGTTCACTTAAAACATATTGATTATGCAGATCCTGAAACAGTTACTGGCCATTTGGACTCACCAAAGTAAATATTATGCTAAGTTTGCATTGAAAATTGCATCAGCTGATGATATTTAACATTTTTGCTTGTTTTGCTTATATACTTCCCATTTCCTCATAACAACAGAGCGTGAATAGAGGAAGTTTAAACTTTGTTTAACATGTTGTGAAACCTCATTTCACAGCTGATGCTCTCTTCATATCCTTCTTAAACAGGAACTGGAAGTGTAGGAGACTCCGCCTTGAATGCGTCAAAGTCTCTTGCTCAAATAATTTTATACATGTTTGGTCTTTTTCCTGTGGTCAGTTCACAGTTTACAGAACAGGTTGTTAGAACACCGATTTCACATTAAGACAAAATGATGACACAAGTCTTTTTGTGTCTGAAACAAGCCAGACATAAACATATTTTTATTTGGCCCCTAAAAAGAGCTACATATAGTGCTTTAAAGTTCCTACTTCTGAGTTTAGAAATAATAATTTTGAAGTGATGTGGATCATGATTTGATATTTTGTCAGCTCATCCACACATTGCATGTACCTGGACAGAGTTTTCCCTGCGGTTGTTGGGGCTGCCTCCAGGGTTGTCCCTGGCATAAGCTGTAAGTGTGTAACGGTCCTTGGTCTCTCTGTCCAGGGCAGACAGGATGTAGATGTCACCCTAATAACATAAGACACTGAAAATGAATATAAATGATATTAGAAATGCCATTTGTTATTGTCTTTGTTTTGTTTTTACACCAAACACACTCACTGTAGTGGGTGTTATGCCGAACTTGCCCTCTCCATCCACAAGCCCGTATTCAATGACAGCGAACAGGCCAGAGTCTGCATCTGTTGCTCTTACGCTTACAATAATAGTGCCAAGTGCAACATCCTCAAAAATGGATTTCTACAAAAAAAAAGAGAGAGAGACAATGTTCTTTTCAATGTACTCTGTGTATTACATATGTCTGTGTTATAACAAAACGTGGAAAAAGTGACTTCTTCACACACTAATATACACAAAATCTTCAGTTTTAAAGTCTCTTACTTTATGTGCACCAACACTTGAGATGATGAAAAATGTAGAAAAAACTGTAATACTGTGTGAAATATTTTTACAATATATTTTTTTTCCTGCATCCTTACTCTATTATTTAGTGTCACATGATCATACAGAAATCATTATAATATGCAGATTTGGTTCTCAAGAAACATTTCTTATTGTTATTAATGTTGTGCTGCTTAATGTTTTTTTTTTCTGGAAACTGTGAACAATCTATAGAAACACTGAAAATATTTAAAATACCATTTAAATCTTTTAAAAAAAAATTAAAGTTAAGTAAAAGCTATTAGAAAATGCATATAGACTTCAAACTAAATACTCACATAAATAATCACTGGTCATACATTTAAATACTTAGTTACTATAACTAGTCATTAGTCCCCTATCTGTAAACTGAGTGTTTAATCTTGTCATTTTACATTACTGACACACTATTTTCCTATTTGATACTGTTAAGTGCTGTATTAAAGGTGCTATATAAATAATGGTGACTTGACTTGAATTGACATTAAATAAGCAAAAACTTTTTAAACTTTGATCACACTGCATGAGCTTCACATCTCTAATATCCTCTATCCGAGTTAAAATACTTCCAGAAGCCTGTTTATCTGGTTTATACTGATTTACCTGATACAAAGGTTGCTGAAAGACTGGGTTGTTGTCATTGACATCAACAATCTGCAGATAGACAGGAAGTTCAGTAAAGCGGGGAGGCGTGCCGTGATCCTGAGCACGCACCGTGAAGTTTAACCACTGCACTTGTTCATAATCCACCGTCCGGTTGGCCACAATTTTACCTATGTATAGTGATTTTGAAAAACATGCACCATGCATATTAGACATTAGAGAATTTCATTTAGGGTTTAATGGAATAGTTCACCAAAAAATAAACATTCTGTCTTCATTTCCTCACCAGGCTGTTTTGGGTCATTGGTGAAAACAAAGAAACTCATACAGATTTGTAACCACTCAAGGGTAAGTAAACGAGGACAGAATTTTCATTCTTTAAGATTAACATCTACAGAATATGGATGTGTTTATGCGTGTAACCTGTAGATGGGTCTTCAAGTCTTATGTAGTCTCCACGGGGTAGGTGTAGGAGCTGATAGATGATCTGACCGTTTGGTCCTTTATCAGGATCCACAGCTGTCACCGACAGCAGCGTGGTACCAGGCACGGCACCCTCCAGAATCCTCTCAGAGAAGTTTGCTACCCCAAAAGGACGAAAACGGGGAGCGTTGTCATTCACATCCAGCACGTTGATAGTCAATTTGGCTGTGGAAAGAAATAATATTTAAGCTGATTGAGTTGAAAAAAAGTTGATTTTCCTGGAAAGTTGCGAAAAAAAACTACATTTTTATTCCACGCTGGTTTCGTGCTGGTCAATATAGGAAATTACAGTATAGGAAGGAAAACCTGACAAACTGGAAGATTTCTTTGTTTCCGGCAAACCTGCTGGTCAAGCTGTGCCTGGTTTGGACATATTGTCTCACTGGTGACCAGCACCCGAAGCACATGCTGGTCTTTTCAATAAACTGCAGTGTGATCAGTCTTAAAGTAATAGGTGTGTATGTAAATGTGTTCGTTTCTCTATCTGAACAGATTTAGAGACATTTAGCATTCCATCACTTGCTCAACAATGGATTCTCTGCAGTGCCATCAGAATGAGAGTCTAAACAGCTGATAAAAACATAAAAATAATCCTTGTGTAATGTAAATAAGCCAAAAGCATATTTGCTATAAACCAGATTTTCTTTTCATAAGACATTACATTGACGTACTGGAGTGGTGTGGGTTACTTGTGGATTATTTAGATGTTTTTATCAGCTGTTTGGACTCTCATTCTGATGGCACCCATTCACTCCAGAGGTTAACAAATGATTTAAAACATTTTTCCAAAATCTGCTTCAATAAAAACCTAACTCATCTACATGTTGGATGGCCAGAGAGTGAAAAAATAAAAACAGGAGGGAAAAAAGGAAGGAGAGTAAGTAAGGTGATCTTTCATACCATTGGGTACACTGACGGACATGTCAATAACATCACTGGCGTTGTCATGCACTGATACAATGATCTCAAAAGTGGCAACCAGCTCTCGGTTCAAAGGGTTTCGTACAAAAACAGCACCTGAGAATGAAGATGGACACAATTATCAACACAACGTGGTTCTCAAAAGTAAAAGTCTGCATAGAAAACAGATCTTTGATAAAACGTATGGTGTTTAGTTGCTGAATTCTGAATGAAAGGCTACATGTGACGTCCCTTAAGACATAATAGCTCACCTGTGTGAAAGTCAATTCCGAACGACTGCTGCAGCCCATCCACTGGATTATTCCCATCATCCTTTGCTTCCACAGAGATGATGTAATATTCCAGGCGAGGTCGTAGATCAGGGTCTTCGGCGTTGAGTGTAGCTACGACCACTCCTGGTGGTGTTGACTCGTTAACGCTGATGGTCTGCACTGGCTGTATGAAACGAGGACGGGAGTCATTGACATCGTCTAGAACGACAGTTAACGTCGCTGTCCCTGAGAGAGGGGGTGTGCCTCGGTCGGTTGCTATGACAACTAGACGGTACGAGCTACGTTCCTCTCGGTCCAGTGTTGCATTTCCAACCACAACGGCACCAGAGAGAGCATCAACAATGAAACGGTCCTGAGCGCCGCTGTCCAAGCGATACTGCAGCCAACCGTTAGAGCCTGCATCAGCGTCACTCGCTGACAGCTGCGTTACTACCACACCTGAAAATACACACATATAATACATAACACACCCTCTCTATATATACATTTTTAGTTTGAGTAATTTTTGCATTTAAAATTAAACCCAATGACTTCGTTTTGTATTTCTTATTTCTGTTTTTCATGTAATATTTGCATATATATGTAACTTAATTGCATTTTTTGTGTGTTATTTAAATGATAAAACATATGTACAGTACATTTAATATATTTGTCAATAAATAATTTTATACAAATAACTCTGCAAGTATATGTCAACCTATTCTACTAACCCTAAACCTACCCTAACAGTATACTCTGAGAGTTCGTAGACATGTAGTTGCAGGTCAATGAGAATTAGTTGATATGTAGTTGACATGTAGTTACAAAGTTACTTATAGTTCGTAGAATGTCTAAAGTGGATTATCAAAATGAAGTATAACCTTTTAAATCTAAAATGACCCTTTTTATCTGGTTCCTATGTTTAGGTTCAGTAATTTTATTTTATAGGCAATGTATAGGTCCTTTTCAATGCAATAAAAGTGAAATAAAAGAACAGGAGCCTGATTAAAACTCTCATTCTAGAAGAAAATTCTAGAAAGACTCTTCAAATATGAATTTATATCAGCAACAACAACATTCTTCCAATTACAGTGCAAACCAGAGTAAACTAGTTTTTCTACCAGTTCATCCACCTTCATCATCTGTCTGTTTCACCTGTGGGGCTGTTTTCCGGCAGGTGTACAGTAAAACTGGATGGATTGAAGACTGGTGGGTTGTCGTTTACGTCGAGGATGGTGATAGTGAGTGGAACGGTGCTGTTTAAACCTCCCACATCCTCCCCGAGCAGAAACAGCTCCACCCGTGGGACAGAGAACGACTCCCGGTCCAGCACGGCACCCCCACGCACTGATACCACCCCTACCGACACACAGAGAGGGGGTGGGAAAGAGAACGTGTCATGAGAGGGAGTAGTGCTTGATTACGAGAAACTTTAAGTGGGTGTATGAAAGGTGGGAGGGACTTGTACAACCGATACCACAGATATAAAAGTATGCAAGTATGTAAAGTATGTAAATTAAACCCTATTTAAAACTTAATATACAAAGAAAGCTATAAGTAAAGTTAAATAGTGTTGAGTTATATGGGAATATAGTTATTGAGGAATATATGGGAAATTATTATTTTGCCATTTTGCCATTTTTTAAATAAAATAAAACAGAAAGAAACTATGAAAATACTACACAAGCTGCTGAACTGAATTTTAGCTTCTTGGTATTTTCTCTCGAATAAATCAGTGTAACTTTTCTTATCTTGTGTATCTAGTGGCAGTCGATTTTGAAAAACATGAAAACAAGACAAACATAAGCCATAGCATCTGTGCTGAACATCAGACCTGTGCGGGAGTCTATGGAGAAGAGGTCCACTCTGGATCCCAGAAGACGATACCTCACCACAGCATTTTCCCCAATGTCTTTGTCCTCTGCTAGAACTGGGCCGTTTAGAATCAACACAGTGGTGCCTGACAGACAGACAGAGAAAGAGAGGTTCAGAAATTTAGCTTTGATTTTATGTTAAATGAGTCATAGCTGTTCATTCTGTATTTAATTCCCTAGAGAGTATGTTATATTTGTCAATTCCAGGCCGCCCAAGAGAGTAATAATCTAGTTTTTCATTCTTACTTTACATGATGATTGAATAATGTCATACTTGTGATGACACCTGAAATCCAGAATCACAATTTTCCACATTTAAGTCTTCCTATTGTTGTCTTTATCTCACTCAGTTGAGATAATGTTACTGATTGACTGCACTCAGACGAGCACAAAACCTGAATGAGACTATAGTGTTATTAGTGTCTTCTATAGAGCTGCCTTTTAATAACTGATGAACTGCAACATTGACCTTTTTATTGAAATTAATCAACACTGAACTGAGTTTACTGCTTATTGCTTTAAAATTGAACTGCATTTGTTTTATAAATGATGCACTTTGTAACATTAGCACTTGAATTGAACTGAACTGAATCAACATTAATCTGAATAATGACCATTTGTATTGTATATAAGTGCTTTAAAAAAATCTAATCTGACTTGTCAGTTGTTTACCTTGACTTGTGCCTAATAACTGATTACAAAATTTGCATTATGTGCAGAAACCTGAGGATTATAGAGGATTATATACATTTTTCAGAGTTTTGAAAGTTGCTGCTTTTTAATAGTACAACAAACTTGCATTTGAAAAGGTTGGCATGACGAAGGCAAGCAACACAGCCTTTTTTAATCTTTGACAACCTTCTAAACTTCTTTGCCCTTTGTTTGAAGAGAGGAACTCAATCTTTATTTCTGAAGTCAGGATGTGGTTAACAAGAACCTGTGGGTGAGTTTTCACTGATCTCGCCCCTGTAGCTGGATTGGGTGAAGATGGGCCTGTTGTCATTCACATCCAGCAGTGTCACCACCAACAACTCTGAGTCCTGAGCAGAGAGAGAAGAGTCTCATGAGAGTGTTCACCTGTTCATGCTGTCTGAACGGTTGTGTTATTTACCCTGCGTGCGATGCGGGGGTTGTCTGGGTTGTCTTTGACGGTGATGGTGAGGCTGTATTCAGCCACTCTCTCTCTGTCCAGAGGTCTGTTCACCTGAACCACACCTGACTGGAGCGAAGAGAACATCTGTCTGTTGACTCGTACGTTATTATTTATGTCTCTTAATAAAAAATGATTACGAAAAACTCTTATTCTTTTCTTCCCTATATCCCTCTGTCACTTACGGTCTCATTAATGTAGAACGATCCATCGTTGTTTCCGGCCGTGATGCTGTATGTGAGGAGAGCGTTGCGGTCGCTGTCTGAGTCTTGTGCCCTCACTCGAATGATGGAGGTTTGGACCGGAGCGCCCTCGCTCACGGTGGTGTTATAGGGTAAGTTGAGCAGGACGGGGTCGTTATCATTGATGTCCAACACCTGAACGCCCACTACCACCTGACAGAGCAGACAAAATCTAAACCACTAAAGGATTTATGGGAAATGTTTAAGTGAATCAGTGCAGGAAAAAATTTTACTGTATTCTTTCTGACATAAATTTCATTTGCACTTATTCTTTGTTTTAAAGTTGCCGGTTTGCTACGTTTGTTTGTAGAGTATCACAATTCGGCCAAATGTTTTTGTGATTACACATCAGTATAAAATAATAACAATAATATTATAAAATAAAATACGAAAAACTAAATATTGCTATGGTAATATTTTACTGTGAAATACAATTTGAGGATTTAGGAAAAATAACAAAATAACCATAATGTAAACCATACATGCTTTCTAGATTTGAAGCATTTCTTAAAACATTTTTAACTGTGGCAAAGAATGGACAAAAACAGGCCAATACAACTGGGGAAGTCTAACTGTAATTTTCCTTATTAATAAAAAAGAAATCCATAATTATTTATCGATTTAATTTAATGTTTAAGCTCCACATTTGCTGAATTCATTTGTATTTAAAAAAGAGAAAATACTGTAAAATAGAATTGATTATTTAGGGAAAATATAATAATAATAAAAACTTTATTTTATAACACTAATAAATATGATTTCTAATTCAATTTTCAAAGGTAAAACCATCTAACTTTTATTTGGTGTACAACAGGAAGGCAAAACAGAAGAGGTTAGTCTCTCAGTGTCAGTCCACATACTCAAAAGCATGTACTTGCCCATCAGTTCATACAGAAGAATATGAACTGAGTGTGAGTGTTTACCATTGCACTGAGAGCTGGCGTTCCCAGATCTTTGGCAGTAATAGTAATGTTGTAATAGGCGATAGTTTCTCTGTCCAGCTCTACATCTCTTCTCACTCTTAACTCTCCTTCAACAGATGAAATTACAAACTCATCTGGGAAAGAGAGTAACGAAAAAAAAACAGAGGCAGATATAAAGGAACAAATTTCAACAATAATGGTTTTTCTGACTGAATCTAAATCAGCTGTCCATCACACATACTTTTTAGGTCTCCTGCGGTGATGCTATACTCCACTTTTCCATTGGATCCCGAGTCGGCGTCCGTGGCTTTAACGGTCCACACACGTGGGCCCGGCTGACCCTCTGTGATTTCAAATGGACCCTCGAATTGTCTCGGGAAGATGGGTGCATTATCGTTCACGTCTATCACATTCACTAGGACCTGCGGTACAGAAGAGTGTGTGAGTGTAATATAAGGGAATTATGGGACTGCGTACGTGTATAGTAGATGTGAACTTACTGTGGTGCTGGAGGTCAGTCTGAACTGAGGTATAGGACACTGATCCGTAGCTGTGACCGTCAGCACGTAATGACCATTACTGATCTCATAATCCAGCTCCTTAATGACCACGATCTGACCCTGTGAACACACACAAACACAATTTGAACACGCACAGCAGTGGAGTATATGAATCATTTTCATAAACGCAAATCACTATATTAGAATGATTTCTGAAGATTTCATGTGGACTACAGATGCCAAAAATTCAACATTGCAAAAATTACATATTTAACCAGGAAAGTGTTATTTTAAATTGCAATAATATTTCACAATATTATGGGTTTTAATGTATTTTGATGTACTTATTGCAGCCATGGTTGGTTAGCATAAGAGACCTCTTTTAGAAAAACGTCAAAAATCTTACTGACTGAGAAACATCATACTATTTTTGACCACAGTATTTGTTATTACTTTATAGTTTACACTAATATTGGCCTTTTCAGACTCATTTATAGAACATTTTTATAGTCAAATGTGTTTACATCATTAATGGTCACTATGCAAATTGGTTATCAATGTAATCTATGCAAACTCTAAGTATTTAAATTTAAAAATTACTGGTAGGGTTAAAATAATAACGCAGTTCATTAAAACTACACAAATGTGACCCTGGAGCAGTCTGTTTGTAGTAACAGTTAACAATATACTGTATAGGTCAAACTTTCAGATATTTTTTTTTACTTTTATGCTAAAAATCATTAGGATATTAAGTAAAGATCATGTTCCATTAAGATATTTTGTAAATTTATATCAAAACTTTCTGTTTGTGCATTACCAAGAACTTCATTTGGACAACTTTAAAGGCGATTTTCTCAATATTTTGATTTTCTTGCACCCTCAGATTCCACATTTTTAAATAGTTGTTCCTCAGCCAAATATATGACAAACCATACATCAACGGAAAGATTATTTATTCAGCTTTCAGATAATGTACACCTCTAAAAAAACAAAATAGACCCTTATGACTATAAATAACTACTTATATGTGCATCGAGGTTATAACACCATATTTAGCAAACGGTTTAAGAGAGAGTTGATAAATACTCACTGACTACTAATCTGAATATGGATATAAGGGGAGCTAAACATGTCTATATAATGACAATAACACTTCAGTGTCTCTAACTAATCCTGGCTTCCTGTCTGTCACTCTCGGACCCCCTCACCGTTATGCTATTGATCTGGAATGTCTGGGCCAGGTTGCCCTTGGAGATGGCATAACGGATGGTCCCGTTGAGTCCTTCATCGGGGTCGATGGCAGTAACCGTGGCGATAATAGCTCCTACAGTGTTTGGCCCCTCTCTGAGCTCCGTCACATACTCTTCCTCCGGAAACTCGGGTGCGTTGTCGTTTTCATCAATTATACGGACCCAAACGGTGGTGGACGTCTGTGGAAATGGATGGGATACAATAAAAAGTGAAATACTTGTTATATTTTACAGTAATAACTAGGGATATCCAACAGAACAGATATATGCATAAACTTATAAAAACATGCCCCTTAAAAAGCGTGAGAAGGGTGTCAATGCATTGAAAAAATAAAACTTTAAATATACTGTTTAATTTAAATCAATCATAAGTTACAGTATCTGTAAGTCATCTGTGAACTAGTGAATAGGGCAGTGTTTATGGCCTTTGGGTGAGTATTTGCATGTTTTCTCCTGAACAGGCCGTGCATGTGGAGTAACCTTTATCTTGTGGCATCATGGTGAACTAGTATGGCAAGTTTGAATGTTATTTGCATAACCTGACGGTCCTTGTGTGTGATGGCAGGAGTTTACTGATGTGTGTCTTTTCCCTGGTGATCCCCTCTAAGTTCACTATGAGTCTCAAGAGAAACATCTTATAAAATTCAGAGTCATCTAAGAACTGCTGATAAAAACCCCTGACGGGGACAAGCGCCCTAAAAATATAAAGGCAGTTTTAATTTCTAGTGTCAGGGAAAAAAAAGAATGTGTGATATTATGAATACAACGTGTTTCAAAAATTAATTGTAATCTATACTGAAGTCAAATTAAATAATTAAAGCTTTATCTGCAGAATAGTGGACGATTTATAAACATTATTATCATTACAATTATACGTGTTTCAATACATATATATGTACATGCATACAAATTGTTATCTCAGAAAAATACATGTAAGAAATGTAAATAATAATAATAATAAATGAGGAGTAAAATAAAAAAGTAATAATTGTAATAAATAATTTATTATATAACTACATATTTAAAAAAAAAATACATAAATACATTTAAATAGTAATGTTTAAAAATAAATATATCATTTAAATAGATAACTAATTTCATATTTCAAAAAGTCCATTCATCAGTTCTATTTCTTCCTTCCTTTCTTTTTTTTTTACATGTCAGGATATAAGTGGATGGACATATTAAAGCTAAAACGTCTTTTTCTTTAATTATACTACTAAGTTACAAATATATGTTATATAAAAATGAATAATCATGAAATATGTATTCATTATAAACAATAATATTCAAAATATTAATAATAAAACAATGTTTGAAAATAATTATAAATCAATTTATTTATTTTACACATGTAATTATTAAGTAACTTTAGATGATCTGTTACTAAAAACAACAAACAAACAAAGCAAGCTGAAGTTGGAGTGGGAGGAGTAACAGCTTTGTTGGGGGTGGGAAGAGATTGAGTGAAGTAGTACTTCTTGTTTCACTGCTTTTCTTCTGATATGATTCTGAGAAGTAAATTACTGTAAAAGCCACAGTGCCGCCGAGTTCAGAAAAGCACGGGAATAAGAGGAAGAACGCAGAAGATTTCTGTCTTCACGGCAGGGGAAACTATAGAGGACCTTGGACATAAACTGAAGACATTTCAGCAGTTTCGTGAAGATCAGGAGTGATGGATGTATTTTGCGCTCTGTTGCTTTTCTTCCATCTCTTAACTGCGTTTCAAGGTAAATCTGCTCTGGACTTTCTGCGCTCTGTATTATTTCTGCACGGATCATACAGAACATACGCTCTTGCGTTGCTGCGCAGTTTATTAAAAAGCTGGTCTGTGTACATAAGCGTCACAACGGCGTATGTGTCTGTCAGTCGCGTTTTGCACATCTTTGTAAGCGTTTTAATAGCGTGGTTCGCGTTTTATAAACGCGTCTCGATGTTGCGTTTGTTTAAATGCCGTCGCGTGAACGACCCTGATTCTGACGTTTGTCCTCGAGGTTGATGGGGCGTGTGTCAGCCTGTTTTTAACTGGAAAATAACTCTTTAATCCTCTCAAGTTTTGTCCTGAAACCAATACTCAACCGTTTTGTGATCACTTGTTTGTTTGTGCGCTTCTACGTTGCTTTACGCTATTCCAAAACACGCTTTCCTCACATTTAGTTCAGCGGCTCCTCTTAAGTTGCTATCGTGGTTTAAAGCCGTGTCGTTTTGGTCAACTAAGTTAAGTACATGTTTGGAGAAATCATACAGCCAAGAACCTCGATATTTTAGGGTGTCAAGTCGCTAAGTTTACGCTTTTCTCAAGCGTGGAGATAATAACGCGGTTGTGATGACAGCTTGATTCATGAATATTAACTAATAAAATGAGGTCATCTAATAAGCGTAGCTGATTGGCTTAGACGTTAGTGGGTATTAAAAACTAACGAATCACACGAGGTTTTAGCTCGTGAATATTAATATAAATTAATATTCATTAGCTAAACTCGGTCTACAGCAGTAGGATATACTTAATTTAGTTACGCATAACCAGTGTTTTAACGTCGCCTAAACGTATTTTACCATTATTTGAACGTTATAACCGCTCAAATTTAACACTTAAAAACAACAAACCAACACATACTCCAAAAGATATATTTGAATAATGTGTTAAAGCTTTTTACAAAAATAGTCAATGATGATAAAAAAAAGACTAAACACACTGTGTCAGGTTTTAATCACAGTTTGTTATTAATGTAGCCCTTCTCTTTTTATTAGCTTTAATTAGATACTTCCTTCTTTATACAGCCTCCATCTCAGCCAATCAGAGAAGCCTAATCAAAGATAAGAGTAAAATTACATTAAAGTCTCTGTTTGCCAAAACTACTGGTATATAAGGCTGTATATTAAAACAAATTCGAAGTTTCAGCTGAATTCACCCAGCGCCTGTTTTCAAATGAAGCCATTAATCCATAGTTCATCATTTAGCGAATAAACCTATTCATTTTTGCCAATTTTAGTGTGGTTGGTCTAAAGCTAGACAGTGTGAGATGTGGATCTTCAGTAAGTAGAGGATGTGCGAGGCTTGTTGAAGCTGTTAAAGCTGAGTAATCGTCAGGTCAGTTCTTCAAACCATGGGGTATCGATTCCATGAGTGAAGGCAAGTGATCTTGCTCAAAAGACCTGGTGCTTTCATCATAATCAGGCCTGAGAGGACAAGATGTGTTTGAAACAGAGCGTATATTTATTCAAAAGAGACAGGGAGACAGACAGAAAGGATCTCAGAGGGTATGAGACCATAGATATTGCACAGGGATTACATTCCTGACCCCCTGGGTTTGTGATTCCTCATGAGAGGCTACATCCACAATTCAAAAACACAAAGAGGAGAAAATGATTAACTGAGAACCAAGAGAAAAAATAACACAAGGGAGGAAGGATGATGCAACAATAAGCACTAGTAGTGTTGGTAGCTATAGCAAACATTACTATAGCTTACTGTTTTAGCGCTTAAGATCACAAAGCGTTTTACAAATGCTCATAAAGTCAAATGCAAATCAGCACAGAAAATCCACAAAGATATAAATGATTTGGCTTTTGGAAATGTAAAATTGTCTATCGCTAAAACAATACATTAAGTTCATACTGATCTGCAGGAGGTTTCAGTTAAAAATGGGACGTTCCCTCGGAGTCATGCTTTGTACTGCAGATAGGAGGGCGGTCCTTAGACCCCCTATGGCTTACATTAACACCTTTTAATGAGGCTCTTAGAAAAACAGCGATAGTAAGAAATGAGAATGACATGTAGGAGGGGGCTGGACACAAATAAATGCACTTTTCATGACCTTTTATTATTATAGTTGCCCTCTTTTATATATACAAGCGCACTGTCAAGCTCTAGGCAGAATAAATCACCATTACTTTTTTGTGTGATAAATACAAGAAACAATGCAAAAAAATATTTAAAGTATTTTCAGAGGTCGTGCAATGGTTCATAAACAAGTCTCTCTAAAATGAAGCACATTGTGGGCACAGTGGCATGCAAATGTAATTTTTCTAATATCAGTAATATTCATCTAAATGTCATGCTTCCAATATCGATCTTATACAATATCAAAGTACAAGACAAGACAAAGTACAATTCTGTGACACAGATGCTTCCGTGTTGACGTCACAGATAAACGCATTTGCAGACAGATGCCCTCAAGCAAGGGAACGTTTCATTATTATTTCTCTCTGTCAGATGAGTCTGAGAATGTTCTGGGCCCAGTTATATTATCAGTCAACATTAAATTTGAATCCTGCTTACATTGTCTTGAACCTTTCTTGAACTGGTCAGTGGTTTTTATGCTTTCAAAGTAACAGTTTAAATTGGCTCTGCCTTCAAAACATGCCTTTGATCCAATCCTGACCCCAAACTCAGCGGCGGCACGTTTATGTCAAGAGAGCAGGGTAGTATTTCATCCAGTCACAACAAAGACGTGCTGAACCCCTGGCAGCTGCCAGAGCAGTTTCACAGAATCTCACAGGGTGGAAAATGGAGCCCTGGACCGGATAATTACAAACGCTGATTGGGAATATGAGGACGGATGAGGTTTATATAGAATAATAGGGAAGGAGAGGTTTGAACTGTATTGTGTCTTGAGAGACAGGAACGGACACGCCGCCCTGAGTGCACTTTATCACAAAGACGCCGTTTCCTATTGCTCTTCCTGACACACATGCCAGCTCATAGATTTAAGCTATGTGTGCTCTGGGCCTTTTAATAAAGAACCTGTTATATACGTTAAGGTCAACTACATATTTCTTTAATGTCAGTGATAGCAGAGGGCGGCACAGACTGATAGGCAGCCATGCATT
The DNA here is from genome assembly GCA_032359435.1 of Enteromius unitaeniatus. Taxonomy (NCBI): domain Eukaryota; kingdom Metazoa; phylum Chordata; class Actinopteri; order Cypriniformes; family Cyprinidae; genus Enteromius; species Enteromius unitaeniatus. Next base: position 19,504,321 of record JAUMHI010000054.1, on the reverse strand, counting down.
CAAGCAGTCAATATCTAGATCAGTCATTCAGAAATATAGGAAATATTTATCCATTCATGAGAAATCTGGATTTTCCCCATTTCATCTGTCTGGTTGATAAACATTCAGCTCTGGTTCATAGGGTCTGTGTGTGTGATTAGGGTGTAGGTCTGTTTTGACTATTACAGGATAGGAAACAATGAACTCAGTGTGCCACCCTTCTACACACACACACAAACACTGCTATGGATATAAGAAACAATAACAGCAGAAGACTGAAGCCTGACACCTGCTGTTGTTTGTTTGATAATTTGGTGGAAATGATTTTCTTCCGCAGGGCACAGAAAAGTTTCACAAAGCTTGTTTTTTTCAATTTTGTGTAATTACTGTTATAGCAGACTAGTATACAATTTTACTATACAAGTAAGCAACTCTATAAAAAGTTAAAAAGCACACATTTCAAGCAAGAATTTAATAAAAAATATTTGTTAATTTAATACACATATAAAAGCATTTTTCAACAATTACAAAAATCAATTGATTATAAATTAATTATATATATATATATATATATATATATATATGTATATATAAAACATATCATTTGTTTAGTGATACACAAATACATATAAATGGGTTGTCCAGAGACACTTTTTAAATGCGTAACTCAAATTGTCACACTGATGGAACATTATTTTAAAATAAAGACAGCTGCTAAAGTCTAGCCACAGATACTGCAGTAAACAACCTCCGATAGACTTGCAGAGAAATGCACATGTGGTCAGCTGACTTTAAAGTGCTGAACTTCACACATTATAAGAACCAAATACATACTTTTTATGAGGAACTAAGCAGTTAAGTTTAAGAAATCAACAGATATTGCTGTATGCCTGTTTTGACATTCGATTTGACATCAATTCAGATTTAAATATTTTCAGTATATTTTCCTTTTGGGGGGAAATCATCTTCAGCTTCACAGCCTGTACTAATATCCAATATTAAAAATATCTAATTGTTTTTAATATAAAAGGTTTTCTCTCTGTGTCTCTCCAGTGAGCGGTGAGCATCACTCTTTCAGTGTCACTGTGCCCCACCGGGTCTACGAGTGCCCTGAAGGGGCCAATGTCACTATGATGTGTCTTCAGTCTGGATCCAAGCATCATTCGGAGGACAAGCTGTGGAACACCTGGCTCTTCACACCTCGCTCAAAGGAGCACTGCCAAAAGGGCACACATCCTCGTGGGTCTGATCACACCAACCGCACGCTGGGAGTGGAATACATAGGCAAAGGCGAAAAGTCTTTCTCAGTCTTCTTGCAGAACATCAAGCACAGTGACCAGGGCAAATACTGCTGCCTGCTACTGGAATTTAACAAGCAGAAAGTGGACCAGGTGGCCCGTGAATTCATCTACCTGAATGTGGTGCCATGTAAGTGAACGAGGAGAGACGTCAGGTGTGACATTGTAGTATCCCTTCTGTTCTTGTGTGATCTTAACCTATCCCATTTCCACAGCGTTGGGACCACCTCACAACGGCAGTCTGAAGTGTTCGGACTGGACTAACAGTCCTTCAGATGGTACGTTTAACACAGCCCACATATAAAACTATGGCTCTAAAAAGTGGTAAAACGTGTAAAGTAAACTTTAGAAAGTCTGCCCAAGTGGCATCTGTAATTGAAAGATGATATAGTTTTTCTGAGAACTAGCTTCCACTTTTGTTCACTGAAAGTTCACAAATATAGTTTTGGGAATAAGACGAATAGAATAAGTCTGTCTGATAATGTAAAAAAAGTTTTTTTCTTGATATTCACCCAAAAATAAAAATTTTCTCATCAATTACTCACTCAAACCTTGTATAGCTTCTTTCTTCTGCTGAACACGAACATGGGGGAACACGAACATAAGCCAAATCATCTTATGTGTTCAGCAGTAGAACAACTTGAGTGTGAGTAATGTGAGTAATGCTCCTTTTTGGGTGAAATATCCCTTTAATTTAAATATGGAATTTAGTATTTAGTTCATCATTTAAGTAAATTGACCTTAAATCTACTGTTTCTTTCTTTTAAAACCAACTTATTAAATTATGTGATTACTCTAGTTTTTCTGTATGCAGTAATATATACAAAATGGCATCTAGTGCAACAGCAATCAAGTATTTTTAAGTGTGACTTTTCCTTTCTCTTTTCCTTTTTGTGAATGTGGGGCCTCAGGCATATTTGCACACATTTACTGTTATTTGCTGCTGCACAATGGTGCCACATAGTTATGTCCAGTGTTTCTACATTTTTTCATGTACATATTATTATGATAGTCTTTAATTAACATTAACATTTATTCCTTTAGCAGACACTATTCTTTCATGTTGCAGACCACGAAATAGCAATTGATTTACAGTTGAGACGCAAGAACAGACGTATAAAATGACTTATTGTATTTAATGACACAACTTATTTACACTGGCTTTAAACCTACCCCAGGGTTTTCAAACTAAAACAGGGTCTGCAGCATTTTCGGAAGTGTCCGTTTTCGAGGGTCGAAAACGCTGGATTAGAGTAAACGATAGGCGTAACCGTAGCAAAAGTTATGCGTTATAAATAGGGCTGTCAAATGTTAGATGCGTTAAATAAATTGGTGTAATTAACGACAAAGCATAATTAATGTCGTTAAAGCGTTATTTTTGACAGCCCTAGTTTTAAAACAAAATCCGCTAGTGTAAACGGGGCCTCAGAAAAGCAACATATCTTTTCAGCCATTCGTGCTCCTGCGGCAGTCAGTATTAGATGCAGAATATTTTTGTTTGCTACAAGCAGGATACGGTTGGGATAAACAAGAAGCACGTTCAACTTGGGACATAAATAGCAACTGTTCTAGTGTCCTTGTTTTCGCGCATCTTGTGTATGAAAAGCATTTTGGGGACCCTTTGGTTTTCGGGGGCCCAAGGCAGTCGCCTACCTTTGCCTAATGGGTAAGTCCACCCCTGTCTACCAGTAACGTCACTGTTTTTTTTCTTTTTCAGACTCGCTGGCTGAAGGTCTGGCTATTGCAGCCTGTGTCGCTTTCATTCTGTGCCTCCCGCTTATACTGATGCTGGTTTACAGACAGAGACAAACAGTAGAGCGACGTGAGTACACACCCACAACACGTACACTTAGTCATACACTTCTCACACATTTACTCCGACCTATATTGTGTGTGAGAGAACGCTGCACATGTCCTGCGCTGCACAGACTGCTGAAGAGAGTACAATAGTTGCACTAATTGTTTTAAAGAGACTGCATTTCCTTTCTCACCATGATCCATTTCCCGTTCCTGTTTTTATCAGGTGCACACGAGCTGGTGCGTATGGACAGGTGAGTTTCATTAGTGACCAAAATACTTATAGACTTATAGACCAAACAAGGGATATTTGGATGAATCTTACAAAAACATACAAACTGAATTTCAACGCTCATGTTTAAAACCAACAAATCCTGTATTTGCATTGTGAAACTATTAACTTCCTTCTAAATTTCCATTATTGAAATGTATCCATGTAATTTCTTTCAATGTTAATTCTCATTACTGTAATGCAATTTTTGTTTTTGAATACACTAAATAATTACTGTTAAAACTGTACAGTACAACAACTACTGTAATTTACAAAAAAAATAAAAAATTACAGGAAATTAGGTAAATAATTGGAGGAAAATTGCTTGAATCTCACAATGCAATTAGCTTACATATTTTATATGTTTTATTTTATACAAAGTATTATTTATTATTAACATCTTTTGATTTTGTGGTGATATTTATTAATTTACAATGTCACTCTTTCTCTAGTGAAGCACAGGGCCATGAGAACCCAGTGTTTTTAAGCGATTCTCCACAACCTAAACCCCGGACTGTATCCCAAATAATGAGGCAGTCCTCTGAAACAGGACGGCATCTCCTGTCGGATCCCGGAACTCCATTCTCTCCAAACATACAAGGAGAAATGTTCTTCCCAGCACAGGGTATGACTCACACACACACAACTGTAATCCAACTCCAGCTAGATTGCTAAAGTTTGTCACTGCTATGCAGGCGACAAGAAACATCTGGAGAAGCTTTACATGTACATATACAATTTAAAACAAATGCGCACACATCAGCCAGATTTTGTTTCTTCCTCATGGTAGGCGCAGCATGTACCCACAATTTAAATTAAAAATGAACACATGCATGCAAATCTGCACACAATCAAACAAAACCCAGAGTCTCGTGTGTAGGCGAACGCTATGAGGTCCAGCTCAGTCTCCACACATACACAGACAAACGCCTCCTCTACTTTAACCTTTAACTCAGCGGAATCTACAGAATGTCAGTTTCCCCTTTTCTCCCTCATTTCATAACACTCATTTCTGCTTCTCTGATGGCAAACTGGATTCTGAGAAACCGAGAACGTGTGTGTGTGCATGCGTGCCTAGTTTCATATGTGTTTCTTCATTATACATGACCTACTGGCAGATACACACACAGATCTGTATTCCCACAGAAATGCTAATGTCAACGTTAAACAAGTTTGCAAACCATTTACCTACTTAATGTGACCTGTGAAACAAATAATCACTGATTAAATATAGGGTGCTTAATATAATTAACCTTTAGTAACTGATTGGGAAAAATGGGCAGTCAGCTGAAAAGGAAACCAAAAATAGTTATTATATTTTGTTAGAATACAAAAAACACACATTTTAGTGTGAAAAAACTATATCTATATACGTTTGCATAGTAAAAAAAATCCACCCACACAGCCTGGCAACAGCACGCAGTTTACACATCAAAACAAAGGGCATTTCATTCTTATAGAGCATCTTAAGTCTTAAAGGTGGAAAAACAGCAAAAACAGACTTGCGAAATAAATAGATCAGAGAAAGAATGGTAAACTAGCTAAATTATGGTTTATTTAACATTTTTAACTAATAATTGTACTATTAATTTTCCAGGGCCCATCCCTGAGTCTCCCAACTTAATGGACTAAAAGGTGTCACGCTCACTTCAGGAACACTGAGTGCTTCTTCCATCTCCTCAACATCATCATGCCTCTGTTTTCCTGTCTTCTGCAAAGATGATGAGGAGAGACCCACCTCAAAAAAAAAGGAGAACTCTCTGCTATTTCGGTGGGACCTTATCTGGTGACGTCTGTGTCTATCTGCTGACTGTCCTTAAATGGGTTTCCCGAGAAGGAAAATCGGATCGTTTCACAAGTTAGGGTACTAGGTAGAGCACGATTTCATGAAGAGGATCCAAAGATCTGAATTTCTTTAGTGGCATTTGAGTTGAAAAGTTTATTTCAGCTAAGCTGTTTGCACACATTTATGTTCATCACGTGCTTCATATGTCAGTCACACTGTGGTTTCATTTGCACTTAAAAGAGCATTTTACTCTCTGACTCTTCTATAATCCGTCTATCCTTATCCTCGCCTCCTTTCCCAGTGAAACAATCACTTCTCTCTTCTAGAGATGTATTAATGTCTCATTCTTCACTCCTGTTTAACCCATCTATATACTGAGTTTCTCGATAGTTATTTCCTTCATTCTCAGTATGTCAGTGCCAAAGTACTCAGTTGTCACTTTATCACTGAAATTATGTCAGTGCTGGTCCCAAATAAGGTGCTTGGCTGAAGAATCTGCAGATCAAAGATGCAAATGGCTGTGTTTGTTTTAAAATGCTCCATAATAGATAATACGGTGTCTTTATGTAACCGGCCCAGATTGAGACCAGCACCGGTATGTTTTAGTGGAAAAGGGATGTTCTCTGTACACTCATCGCCAGACCTTCTGAGAAACAAAATGGGCTTTTTAAAACCCTCTCGCGGTGAGTGTGGTGCTTTTATGATGTATGTAGCTTTAATGATGCATTCTGCCAGAATGAGTGCTGATTTTTTGTGGTAAATGTTACTTTGGTGACAATCAAACACAAAGCCACTATCTTACGCCTCCCATGTCACTTGTGGCTTTAAGGGGCCTGAGGGCTCATAAAAGAAGATTTTTTATCTATTTTTGTCTTTTTTTTGGTCTTATATATATATATATATGTGTGTGTGTGTGTGTGTGTGTGTGTGTGTGTTTCCATCAAAAAAAAAAAAAAAAGCAAAGAGCTGGTAAATGTTTTCAGGAAGCTTAAACGTCCACTGCCATAAAAAGTGCCAAAACTTTGCTTTGTGTATGAATGGATGGTTTATAGATGAATGATTGAAAATATGCTGATAAATATGCCACTGAACCTGTTTGTACATTTGAAGATGCTTATATGCCTGTACAAAGTCAATACTGTATATGTAGCTCCAGTGGAAATGCTGTGACACAACTGCTGTACAATCAAAAAGCATTTGCTTGTATTTTGTTTTATAAAAACACAAACAAATAAAAAGTTATGGTGAGAGCCGAGAGTCATTGTGCCATGTTTATGCAACAAATAATCTCTTTAATCATATGGAAGTGTCTGAGACAGTCAGACAGTCAATAGATGTTAAGATGTCTCTAAACCATTATAGGGAACTTACTCAACCTCTACTAAAAACTAAACACTTTAAATGGGGTGAAGCTGGCTTCTTCTGTTGTTCAAGTTAGTGTCCCTTAGTGTTAGTGTTAAAGGGATCATATGATGCAATTTCAAATTTCCCTTTCCCTTTCGAGTGTTAGAATCTGATTATATGACTCATTTAAAGTGCCTCTATTATGCCAATTCAAATATGATCTTTCATGCAGTGTGTCATGTAGCTGTATGTGAACATAAACTTTGTGATAAATAAAGTTATTGTCTACCAAAAAAAGAGCCTAAACGAGTCGTCAGCAATTTGAATCTTTTTCTGTTACTGATCCACATCACTAAGTAACATATTTGCATAATGTCCGCCCACATACTACGTCCCGAACAACTTGCCCCACCCACAATCAGTACAATCATGTCAAGAAGACGCTGTATCCTGTGAGAGTACATTTGTTTTATATTCCCTTCTGAAAGATGAAGGGAGAGCATCCCTAGTAATGTCAGAAAGACGGCGGTAGACCAATCATAAAGGACTGCACCATCTCAATCACAGCAGTGAGGGCTCACAGGAGGGAGGGTAATTCTTCGAACTGCTTCACACGAGTAGTTTACCAATCATTTAGAAAAGGGGTAAAAATATCTTCTGAATCCTCTGACAACATTTTAGTAATACCAATCAGAGCACACCTCGCTTTTTTAAATCGATGAGCTTTGTACAAATTGACCCATTTCAGGAAGCAGGGCTTAGAGGAAAAACAGAAATGTACAATAAGTGGAAAGTAATGTGTTTTCTTGCACCTTAAACCACATTAACACATTGCATTACAAACAATACACAAAATAATGTTCTTTTTAGCAACATCAAATGACCCCTAAGTGGAGTTATTTGAAAGTCAACATATCCCTAAAATCTTGTTTCAATTTGTAGCTTTTTGAGCACTCAGCATCTATTAGATGGTTTTCATAAGTGGATACAGATACTAGAGGCTTAAAAGTTACACTTGATGAAACCCAGACCGCTGTGAGAGTCACAACAGGAATCAACGAGCTCTTAAGAGTGCAACTTCCTGTTTCAGAAATAAGGCAGGTTGTGGTTTCCTGTTTTTGCTGTTTAGTCGCTCAGTCAGGCTTTTTAAAGAGTAAATGTAGTATCTTAGTCCAAAAAGAAATGGTAAAGGAAAATCGTATGATTTATTAATAATGTACAACTGGAATTTTATTCAATCTAGATCTGACTGGATGTAGGCTAATATAATACATTTCTCCTTCCATGTGGCCTTTGTGAATAAAGTAGAGGTGGGACTTATTTTGATGATAGATAGAAGAAAAACAAACACTTACTGATAAAGGTGGCATTCCATCATCTTCCACAGTCACAGTGAGTGTGTACTGCTGCTGTTTTTCTCTGTCCGGCGGTGACGGTCGAGTCACTATCTCTCCCGTCATGCGGTCCATTCTGAAGGTCAGGTCCTGGTTTCCACCAGTGATGTAGTATGACAGCATGGCGTTGGGTCCAATGTCACGATCCGTCGCTACGACACGCAGAACTGATGTACCGCCACCCACATTCTAAAACACACATAGATATAACCAGTCTTATTTTTTATACTTAATTTTAGCGTAGAACAGTGTAGAACTGACAGGAAGTGAAGTGGGAAATGAAGTAAAAGAACCTCGAGTCAGGATTCGAACTCGGGATGCTTGTAACAGTGCTATATATTGGCGCACTACCCACTATCCATGATTTGTGCCTACAACTTATATATTATTATATATGACAAAAATGTATAAAAAAAAAAAAAAAAAAAAAAAACAAGTTTTTGTTTACATAATATATGTGTTTGTGTATACTGTATATATTTATAATGCATATATAAATACATTATTGGTGTCGTGATATACTGGTATTGATGATAATCGTGATATTCAAATCATTAAATATTAAAATTGTGTTAATTTAGGACGATATACCGGTTTTGGAGATAACCATGATATTTAAAATTATCATGGAAAGTAAATTATCCAGCGCTAGTGCCTTGTTGATCTCACAGGTGGCAGTATTGTGCCTTAACGCTGACACGTGGCGTCAAAAAAGAAAATGACGCAGTGAGCACGAGTGAGTAAGCTTGACCAGTATTGGGACTTTTTAAGTTTAGAGAAAACAGCTCAATTCCAGTCCTGACACAGCATTTTTCCGTTTAACTTTATCGCATAAATTCAAAATCGATACTTAAAATGTCACAAAAATTGTTTAGATACACCTTTTGTTGAGAAAAGAGGCTTTAACGCAAATAAATGCAGTGTCACATGACAGAATTAGCCTATTACCCGTTAACAGTTTGTGGTGTTGCTCGCGTCAAAGCACCTTAGCCTTTCAAAAGCACATTAAATCATAATAATATTGCATCTAACATTTTATATATGGTAAAAAGATGAGTTACCTCTGAAACATCTTCATTTGATTTTTCTTTTTAATACTCTGAAAGTTAAAATTTATTAGGCACTGTGCGGCGCGGACAGGATCACTTGATTTTTTTCCCCTTATCAAAGTGGAAACGGCTTACTATACTCGTTTAAAAATAAGACATTGTTCAAAACTTCTATGATTAATAATATTCTAAATATTTATTTTATTTGTGTACATTCACAAATAAAATAATTGGATGCTGCTTTCAAGAGCGCTTCACAAGAATTGACTGAAATCTGCATATAAGCTGCTACTTGTTGCATTTTTTTTTTTCTTTTTTTCGTTTTGTTAATTTATTATTTATTTACAAAAAATACATATTTGGCATATGGGCCTTTTTTTATAGCTTCCTATAAAAATATAGCTTTTATCCTCATGTTTTGTTTATGTTTTATAAAATTAATTATTATTAATTAATTAACCCATTATTTTTAATGGGTCACAGCCACATATTTATATTCATATTTAATTTACTTGCAATTTAGCATCATCTTGTCAGGTTAATAATAAAATAACCTAAATTAACATTCCTATTTACAATACAGTCTAATAAAATTTAATCAGGAAAAGAACAACAAAATACAACTGCACTCATTAAGCTTGTTATTTTTATGTAGGCCTGCATAATTTAATAATGGACTACGTTTTTTTTTGTTTTTTTTAAGACTATTTGCATATGATTTGCGCAATAAGTGAAATGATGTATGGAAACAGCTTAAGGGCTTTTTATTGGCGATACACTAAAACTTAGGTGACAATTCGTTTTTTTAAGGATGACGTCATCACATACACCATTTTATTGGTAAAAGGCCAATTTGATGGAAACAGGCTGGAGGCAGCAAATTTCGTAAAAAAAATTAAAAATCCGCAAATTCTCTTTGTCGATAACAAAACAGTGTAAAAACTGGACGGAAAATTGGCTACTGTTGATCCTGACCATATTTTCTCTCTTATATTATAGGTATATTATATTATAATTATTATATATATATATATATATATATATATATTATATTATATTATATATTATAGCTTTAAAGAAACCGAGAAGCCAGAGTGCATGCAATTTTGAATAGAAAAACAATAATTTTTTTTATTGCGCAATAAGAGTCTCACGTTAACGTGATAACAGCCCACCACTAATTATAATTAATTATTATAACATTAATAATTATTAAACATAATTATTATAACTAAACTTGAAATATTAATAATAATAATACAAATAAAATTGTATTTTTATTTTATTCACATATAAGTTTTATTATCTCTGTGTTGTTGTTGTCTCTGTGCAAACATGCTTGGCAATAAAGCTCTTCAGGCTTTTGATGCACTGCTGGCTGAATGATTAACACCTAGAACCTGTGTTGATGATACCACTGGTTTGAGGTGCTGTGGTTCTGACCTCACTGACGCTGACGTTGTACCCACGAGGGCTCTGCAGCACAGGAGGGTTATCATTCACATCCAGAATATTCACCGTGAGTGACACATCTGTGAACCTCGGAGGGGAGCCGTTATCCATCGCACGCACCTGATCCAAACACATGAAAACACAAAGGAATCCATATGGACATCAGTAAACCTACAGCCATATACCACAGAATTCATTATGCAAAGTGTACTATTTTTTACTTTACCAGGAAACAGGTACAAAGTCACATTGTGACCATGTTTGGTTCAATCTAGAGTGGTCTAGAGGCAATTGAAAGACATTTTCTTTTTCAAAGTGACATGCCTACATGTCTACAGAGACATAATCCATTTTTTTAAAATACTTTCATTAATTAACACTTTTATCAATTAATTTAAGATTACACTACCATTCAAGTTTGGGGTTGTTAGGTATTACTTTACCTCTTATGCTCTTAGGTCTCTATTTATTAGATCAAAACATTAATGATTTAAACTACTACAGTGCGATATATGTTTTCTATTTTAAAATGTAATTTAATCCTGCAATTCAAAGCTGATTTTCAGCATCATTCCTCCAGGCTTTAGTGACACATCATGCTTCAGAAATTATTTTACATTTCTTATTTGCTGCTCAAGAAACATTTCTTATTATTATGAATGTTAAAATCAGTTTTCCTGTTTAATACTTAACCATAATACCATCATATTTTTTTCAGGATGCTTTGATAACCGTGATATTAAAATCTTATAATATTGACATGTTAATTTTGGGTGTGACGATATAACGGTTTTGGTGATAACCATGAAATTTAAAATTAACAGGACACTTATGACAACATGACACGTAAATTTCTCCCAGGTATTACATCTTAACGAACGCGCGCACGCAAGAATCATGCTGAGTGAGTGAAGGGCTTTGTCTGCATCCGAAAAAAGCTCACCAAAATCTCTGTATATGGTACCAATACCAATGAAAATCCACGGTTCTCTGTACCAATTTTTACCCAAATTTAATTTGTCTTTTAATTAATGAAATGTAAACCCGTTTTATTTCTTGGTAAATAAAGGGGATTTTCTATCAATCTAAATAAATATTGTGTGTTTATTTCTTAAAAAATAAATCTGTATTAATTTAATTAACAGTAATGGAAGCCTATCTATCAGTTTATGTATTTATGTCCTCATTGGATGGAAGATGCTGAAATAACCACGAGCATCTCTGCCTTACACAGAGAGACTCACAGAACATGCAGGACTCAAAAGAATAAAAAATACTACTAACACAATTGAACAGTCTAATATAACATGGCTTTTAAAAATTACGGATCATGTGTACAATATAAAATCTTTCTAGGAAGCCCCTATAGAGTTTGTTACAGAGCCACAGTGTCTGTATGTAGTGTTTCTCTCTCACTCTAAGCAGGTAACGGTCCACTGCTTCACGGTCCAAACGAGCATTCAAGTAAACTTCTCCATACGTATTATTGGCTGTGTTTATCTTAAACACATCCTGCATGTTCCCCGCAATCAAGGTGAAATTTACCTAAAGGAGACAAGAAGGTGGTGGCTGTGGGGTTACAAATCATTGACAACTCATTTAATACCATTTTAAATATTTCTCTTCCTCACCAGTCCATTTCTTCCAGCGTCTTTGTCCCGTGCCAACACAACCGCAACTCTCTGACCAATTGGTGTGTCCTCTGGAATATTCACCGCCAAATCTGAAGTGATGTCAAACTCTGGACTATTGTCATTCTCATCTAGAATGGTGATTGACACCTGTCAAATAGAATAGAATAATGAAAAAAAATACTGATATGATATTAACATTTAATCTTGCATTACATAAATCTGATAAATAAAAATCACTCACCTTCTACAAATGTGCATCAGGAAGGAAATGAGAAAAAAAGGTTAAATTGCTTATTTATACAGTACTTCATAATCATATTTTTCATACATTTCACTATCACAGACATGATGAAATGAAATGAGAATTTGCTCACCTTGAGGCAATCCAAGATGGAGATGAGTTTGTTTCTTGTTTCAATGGAACAATTTAGCATTATATCACTTGCTCACCAATGGATCCTCTGCAGTGAATGGGTGCCGTCAGAATGAGAGTCCAAACAGCTGATAAAACCATCACAGTAATGCATAAGTAATCTACAGAAACTAATCCATTATTAAAGTGTTAAAAACTTTACTTGTGGATTACTGTTATGTTTTTATTAGCTGTTTGGACTCTGACGGCACCCATTTACTGCAAAGGATCCGTTGGTGAGCAAGTGATGGAATGATACATCTCTCCAAATCTGTTCTGATGAGTAAACAAACTCATCTAAATCATGAATGGCCTGACAAAGGTACATTTTTGGATGAACTATTCCTAATTTACTTCAATAAACAAGATAATACTGTGAACAAATCAGAATAAGAAACAACTATGTGTGCTTCTCTACACTTGAGCACACTTGAGTGAGTTTGGCCTTCAGACCGAACAGATCATAAAGAAACTCATTACCACAGTGGAGTCTCTCTTGGGTCCTCCATCATCTGCCACAACAGTGAGAGTGTATGAATCGCCCTGCTCTCTGTCCAACAGTCCTGTCACAGTAATACGGCCCTGCAGAGCACACAAAATACTTTATTATTTTACAAAATCCATGAAGAGAAATAAGCTAAATCTTTACTAGACAATCCAGTGGTTTTGGACACTTTTTTTATTCACACCAAGCAGGATTTTTCGCTGCGCCAAACTGGTAAAACAAACCCATTCTGAACCTGTGATGTGTAATTTTTCCTTCTATTTTTGTTTAACTTGCAAGAAAACTCACTGGCCTAAGCATAAGATCCCACCCTCTCTGCAAACCACTCTCCAAAGCCATACCTTCCCCAAAACATCTGCGCACAGGCAAACCACAGGCTAACCAGCGACACGATGAGAGACAACACTGTCCTATGCCGCAAGTCCTGATTTTGCTGAGTTTGATGTGTTCCTGGGTCAACATACAGTCTCTTGCTGACCCTGGAAAAAAAATGTAAAACTATAAACTGGTTCTTCAAATCTGAACAAAGATGTTGATCCAGGAATGTATCACACTCAGCAAAATCAGGTTCTGCTCCTATGCCTTCAATAGATTATATAAAAACATATAATTATATTAAAGGGTTACTCTTCACCCTACACAATTTTTTTCATAAAACACTTACCCCATGTCGTTCCAAAACCTGTAAAAGCTTCTTTTTCAAACACAATTTAAGATATTTTGGATGCAAACCAGGAGGCTTGTGACTGTCCCACAGACTCCCAAGTAAAAATACTGTCAAGGTCCAGAAAAGTATGAAAGACATTTAAATGTATTCATCTGTTTTGGAGCACATCCACTGGACACAAACTGAGTATGGTCTTCTGTGTCAACCACAACACAAGAGTATGTTTATTTACGGTTTGAATTAAAATAGCATCTGTGTGTCATGGCTGACACAGAAGAGCGTACGCAGTTTGCTCAGTACAAAATCCAAAACATATTCTCATTGCTTCATAACGTTACAATTGAACCACTGATGGGAAATTGACTATTCTGATGATGTCTATCATACTTTTCTGGACCTTGACAGTGCTCATTATTTGGCAGTGAATGGTACAGTCACAAGCCTCTCATGGTTTTCATCCAAAATATCTTAAATTGTGTTCTGAAGACAAACAATGCTTTCATGGGTTTGGGAATAATTAGTGGTGGAGTAACCCTTTAAGACTGTTTAACTTTTAACCAGCATAAACCTGTTTCTGGACCAAATAACCTAACCTGCTTTTAAAAAACCAACACACTCATTTCTGATTCTTTTTAAAATATAACATATCTATTACGTTATACATTGAGTTTTCTCACCGTGACACTGTCAATCTTAAAGAGCGCCAGAGCAGCAGGTGAGGTGTCAGGGTCGAAGCGGTACGTCAGCTGGTTGAGGTTATCAGCCGACTGCGCCTTCACCTGAACCACCTCTGTTCCTGTAGCAATGTTCTCTCTCAGCGATACTTCGTAACCGGCCGATAGAAAGGCCACAGCTTCGTCCAGTTCGTTGAGTAAAGTTACGTAGACGGAGCAGTAGCCGCGGTGGAATGGTGGAGACTGATCTGTAGCTGAGATGTTCATTAAATAGCTGGTCTTGGTTTCGTAGTCCAAGTAATCCACAGTGGTTACCAGACCTGTACTCACATCCACCTCAAACTTACGATCAGAGCCAGAAACCAGTGCATATGCTACAGCACCCCCATCACCTAAAATAAGAGAGACAGCAAAAGGCTGCCATTAGTAAGTTTTTTCTTTGTTAAGGAATTAAAAAAAAAAAAAAGTTACAGAAAAAAGCTGTGGCAACGACTCTGAGATGCTTAAAAAACCTATCTGCAAAAAGTTTTAGGCACTTGTGTAAAAATGCTGTAAAATGAGGATTCTGTCAAAAAATAATGTTGTAAACACATTTTATTTATCAATTAACTTCTATTAACTATATTAATTCAATATTTGTTGTGACCATCCTTTGCATTTAAAAAGGAGTTTTTGCCCATTTTTCCAAGTTTTTCATGTAGCTTTGCATATAGGTTTCTTCAAGCATCTTGGAGACGTTGTTAGAATTTTTCTGGGTTTAGTCTGTCTCAGTTTGTTCTGTTTCTTCATGTCATTCCCGATAGAATAGATGATGATCAGATCAGATCTCTGTGTGGAGCACTGGCTTATGCAAACAAAAATATCTCTGGATTATTACAATTAATGGCAATATGAATGTGTGACACACTACAGCAAAATATAGAAATAGCTGGTGAGAATACTAGTGTTCTAATAATTTTGGTCACCACTGTATTACTGTTACATTTAAGCATTTTCAACATTTGTGAAATTTTTTTAATGTTAAAAGAATGTTTAACCCAAAAAATTAAAATCCTGCCCATTTACTCGCCCTCAGGTAGTTCCAAATCTCTATAAATATATTTGCTACAATACAGATTTATATTGTACAGAAATAAAGATTTGGATTTTATTTATTCATACAGGTTTTGTCACGGATCGCGCCTCTGTGGCCCTCTCCGGAAGTCAGCAGCGGGAACCTTCCCCGGAGTTTTAGTTCCCACC
>JAUMHI010000054.1:19474046-19487843 GCA_032359435.1 Enteromius unitaeniatus | reverse complement strand
CTCGACTCCCCGCCTGTACGACTACTCTTAATAAATTGTTGCAAATGGATCCGAACGACTCACGTGATCTGTCACAGGTTTGAAACTACTTGAGGCTGAGTAAATGACAGAATGTTAACTTTGGGTGAACTATACCTTTAATTATTAATTTACATTTTAAATTACTACATTGATAATTGATTGCCCAATTTTAGTCTGTCATTGATGTGAGCAAACTATTCCAATGATGATATTTATTTATATATAGTATCAGGACTGAACTCTAGCATACTGCACTCTAAACCTCATGCCTGTGTTGGACGTCTGTCCAATCTATGACATGCTGGACATCCTCTACAAAGAAGTGAAACAGGGAAGCAGTTATAGACACAAGCAGAAGTGCAACAGCAATGTTGTGATATTGTTTGGCATTAAGAACTAATGGAAAAATACAACTCAGCTTGAGCTATATTAGGGTGCATGACACACACACACACACACTTAAAAAAGTTACAAATAAATGAGAAGTGTTATGAATACACAATGATAGCCCTCACAGATGTTCCTATCAGACAAATGTGCCTCCTCAGTGAACTAGTTTGGTCCGAAAACATATACTAAGGTCAAGAAGAGAGTGTGTTTGCACAGGCTTGTTGATTGGGTTGATTGTTTTGTGTACCTGTGTCTGGGTCGGTAGCTCGGACCACTACCACAGATGTCCCAATCCCAGCAGTCTCTCTGAGCCCCAGACGATTGTACTGCGACTGAGTGAAGACTGGAGACTCATCATTCACGTCCTCCACATACACAATCACCTACAGACACAAACTCACAATCACAGTCTGATTCACCACACACACTATTTTCAGTACTTGTCTCTAATATATATACACATATTGCTAGATTAAATACAGCGTTCAGGCTATTAAACAATGTTAACTATGTAAACCAGGCATCATTTTAGCAACCTATGCATTCAAATCCGGATCTATTTTAATATGCAAAGCACACTTCACCTTTTAATCAGTTCCCGATGGATTAAATCAAGCCCTTTCTTGATCACTGAACATCCCTTTTTACTTGAAACGTGTCACATTATAAAGCAAAACGGGTTGCAAACAGTAATTCACATGACCTTTAATACAAGCCTGTTGAATAAGTAGCTTTAAATGTGATATTCGAGGTCATGCTACATTATTTTTCCCAACAAACACACCCTGACAGAGCTGCGCATGCTGCCCTGGTCACTGTTGTAGGCCTCCACCTCCAGCACATGAGAGCTGCGCGTCTCTCGGTCCAGCGCCACAGTTCCTCTGCTGATGAGTCCAGACAGACTGTCCACAGCAAACTGACCATTGTTGCCTACAGACAGCAAATCACACACACACAAGCCACACATTTTTATGGATTTCAAACTTCAGAGACATTGCACATATGCAACTGTTTTTTTTCCCTCTATCAATTAATAATTGTGCCTTTTTATCTCACAGTTCAGGATTCTTTTCACAGTTTCAAAGTTGAATCTCACAATTCAAGCTTTTCTTCTGAGGTTGTTAACACTTTATTGTTTATTCTAGACATTCCACTTACAGTAAGTAAATTATATCAACTAGCAGTCATTAGAGTATTAGTAGACATCTTCTAATCCTTTATTTTGATGGGTCCACAACTTACAACATACATTAGAGAATTAGAACATAATTCTGTTAACCATAAACCTACCCTAACAGTTAGTAACCATGTAGATGCAAATTAATGGGAATGAGCTGACATGTAGTTATAAAGTTGTCTAAAATGGACCAAAAATAAATAATAAAAGTGTAACCCTAAGGTTATATCTCAAAATCTAAATATCTCTCTCTTTTTATATCTCACAATTTGAATTTTCTTCTGGGAATTATGAGTTCATATCTCCCAATTCAGAATTATATTTTGTAATTATGAGGAAACACTATGTATTTTTTTTTTTTTTTTATCCTGTGGTAACCATATGTTTCTCCTCCAGTGCTTACAGTATATCATAGATGAATGAAAATACCCAAATATTCCTATATAAAGATTTTTTTTCTTCAATGGAAGAATATATAGTTACCAGAGAGAATCCTGTACAGAACTCTTCCATTCTCCCCCTGATCTGCATCTGTGGCCTGAACCTGCAGACGAATATAAGCACAATGTAACCACATCATGTACACACGCATATACTACTAAATGAAGAGTGTGAAACTAACGCTTAACTAATTGCAAACCCACACAAACCTAAACAATAACATAACCACACGCTTGTGATACTTTAATACACTCTCAGGAATAAAGGTACACAAACTGTCAACAGGGGTGGTATCTTTACAAAAGGTACATGTTTGTACCTAAAGGGTCCATTTTGATACCTTAAAGGTACATATTAGCACTTAAAACTTACATATTTGAACCTAATAGGTAAAAAATGTTACCTTTTTAAAAGGTACTGCACCAGTGACAGCTTTTATACCTGTATTTCCAACCTGATTTCATGGCAATTCGTACATATTTTACGAGATGCCAATTCGTATGAATTTGTATGAATGACCTAAACATAACCCTGCCCCTAAACCTACCCATCACATGGTTTTAGACAAATCATACGAATTAGTACGAATTGCCACACATTTGCCACCTTGTATGAATATGTATAAATTGCTTGTGAGACTGTGTTGGTATTTCTGAGTGTAACACACAAAGTCTAAATCACATAATTACTATTTGACTCTTGTTTATCCTGCCATAAGTGAAATGTATAACTAACAACGCAAAATAAAAAAGTATTTTGTTTGGCTCAACCAATAGCATGAGTTTGTGGGCGGGACTATTTGATGACCAGTGGAAAACTGATTAAACCTAAAACCCACTTAACAGCAGTTAAACACACCAGTTTGAAATGGCGATTTCAAATACCCTAATGTTTAATGAATCGTTATTATTAACAATAATTGAAATAAATAAATCCAGCGAGTAATAGTTCATTAGCCTAACTGCTGACTGTTGATCATTTCTAAGCAATAGCAATTTTGTTCCTTTTAGAATGTTTTAACACAGGTTCAAATATGCCTTGACCAATCAGAATTGAGCAATTATTTATGCAATTGTGTTTGGTGCCACTAGTAGCACAGAAAGGAAACACTTCACCTTTAAATGGTCACGATGGCACGGCTCTCAACTCACATGGGTTTGAAAACACATATACAACTTCAGTGATCATATAAATCCCAGAAACAATGAGCAGAAGTTGTTTCTGAATATATTTAAGCACCTAAATTCATCATGTTGAGCAGTAAAACCATTTAGCACACACTAAAGACATCCGTTTATTAGTTAAATCCTACTGACAGTGAGGAGGATGGCCCCTCCTTTAGACTCATTAGCTTTATAAAAAGATGTGGAGAGGAGAAGAAAGGAATAGAAGATGAGGAGGAGGAGGGGGACAGAAAGAAAGCAGGGGTCTAGGGGGGTCTCTTGGAGAGAGATGAATAGAACAGGCAGACCGGACCATACCAACACATGGGGGGTTAAAACTTGAGACGGAAAGTTTGGTTCAGAATGAGTGTTTAGTTGAAGAAACACACTGCTGTGGTCCACTGATCCGAAACAAAAAAAAACACTGAAAGATTGATTTTGAGTTGGAAATCAGCTGCACATATCCTCATTCGCATCTTCCAGGCGTCTCATCTCCAACAGTCTTTGTAACAACGTGACTTGAATCAAGGGGAACTTTGGAAGAGTCTCCAACCGCATCTTAAGCTAACGGTAAAGTTGAACTACAATGTATAAATCTGAATGATTGTTTTTCGATTAATCCCTGTTGAAAATAACTTGTGTTTTAGATGCTAGTGTCCCTTTTGGATTTTTCATTTTTATTGCACTAACCAGCAAGAACCAAAAACATTAGTGTTGTCAAATGATTAATTGTGGTCAGTCGCATCCAAAATAAATGTTTTTGTTCGCATATATGTGTGCTGTGTAAATTTATTATGTATATATATATATATATATATATAAATGCATGCATGTGTATATTTCATAAAAATAGGGTATGTTTATATATTTAAATATATTTATTTATAATATAGATTCTATGAATCTACTGTATTTATGTATACATAAATATACACAAAAACACATATATTATGCAAGCAAAAACTTTTATTTTGCAATCACGATTAATTGTTTGCATTAATATTTATGTTTTGAATATTTATAATAAAAAGAAATATTCCTGAAGCAGCAAATCAGCAAAATAAAAAGATTTCTGAATGATCATGTGATTATGATGCTGACAAATTTCGCTTTCCATCAAATGAATAAATACAATTAATATATAAAAAAATAGAAATCAGCTATTTTAAATTAAATTTGAAACAAAATCTATTTCTAATGTTACCATTCTCACAGAAATATATCAAAAAGTTGCACACTTGAGCAAAGCCAAAATGTGATGATGTGTGCATAAATACATTTCAGCAGACCCATACAGAGGTAACTAATGAAGTGTTTGACTAACAATAGTTCTCGTCTGAGTGGCCTTTTCAGCCCGTTTGTGGCATTTAAGATGAGGAATAATTTCATGTCTCAATGTGTTTTCACCAAAGCGATAAGTCACACTCTGTGTGCTCAGAATTTAACATGCTGACATTTAGGAGCAGAGAGGCAGAGTAATTGGTGACTTGAGTGCTAGACTGTGCATGCGTGTGTGTTTCAGATGCAATTTAGCTTGCAAAAAAATAAAAATAAAATCAACCAGCCACATTTCTCATCTGGCTGCTTACTTAGTGGGGCACCAACATTTTTTAATGTCAAATGCCATTTTAAAGTGTGTTTAAGGGAGCGATGTAGGCAAGAAATACTGTACTTGAGCACGCAAATGCGCGTGTGAATGCTTAGCTAAGGCATTTACCTCTTTGTATGTCAGTAAAATGTATTTTTACGGTACTGCAGGGGTGTCCAATCCCGCTCCTGGAGGGCCAATGTCCTGCAAAGTTCAGGTCTAACCTACTCAAACTACTTTCCTAGAAATTCTAGTGATCCTGAAGGCCACGATAAGCTAGTTAAAATGGGTCGGAATTATTCTCTGCAGAATTATCTAGAACTGTAATTTCCATACACTGTAATTATTGCATCTTAGTGTTTAATTAGTCTAGGTTAGTGTAGGTTAAAACAGGATCATATGCAATGCTGCATATGATAAGTGTGTGAGAAAACACTCAAATTAAAGACACTTTCACTGAAAACAAGTCTTAACGTTGTTGTTTTTGTATCTTGTTTTAAGGATTTTAAAATATTTTGACAGAAAATCTTGACAAAAACTTGTTAAGAATTGGTGCAGTGAAGCCAGATTCTCTTTTAGCTGTAGCTCGGTCATGACAGCTGTTGATCTGCAGGAGAAAATGGCAACCAACTGTTAATGCTTTACGTGCATATTTGTGTTGTGTTATGAATTGTTGCATGATGCATTTCTGAACAATGCATAAAATCGCAGGTGCAGCCAGACGTGTTTATAATTGTTTAGATTCTCCTGATTGTGCCAATGGAATGTCCCCACTTTTCACAAAAACATGAGTGTGTGCTTGTGTGAGAGAGAGAGACAGAGAGTGAGAGGAATCAGTACAGTGCAATATAAATCTACTATACTTTGACCTTTCTTGACATTTCTTTAAAGAAATCGCTCAGTCATTCTGAAATCATTGCAGAGGAGCGCTGAGCGGCATGTGTAGAGCTGCTAGATAGTGATGATGATAAGGTGTGTGTAGGTGTGCAGACCCACCACCACAACCACGCTCCGTACCTACAGGAAATTGTGCTCAGAGGCTGCTCTGTCACTGCTCATGAGACATCTTGACCTGTTTCATTTGAGTATCATCACTGCCTCTCATGTTTCTCCTATACATCCTGAAAATTTTAGTTTTATTTTATAGTATTTATTATTCATTTGAATATGCTTACAATTTTTCGTCAATTAAGTAGTTTTTTTATTATTATTAAATTACATTCAGATTTAATAACATTTTATCACAACTTCAGCTTAGGTTTAAGATTAATATTAATATTTTGTGATTTCAGCTTTATTTTAACACATGCATGTATATATTTCCGAAAAATGTTAAGTTCATATATTAAATATATATGTATGTATATATATATATATATATATATGATTATAAGCACAACATTATCTTTGCAAATCTGGTATGAGATTGGTATGGACTTTAAAAAAAACAGAACAAGAAACACCACAGAGCACGATTTCCTTTTTAGAATTAAACACATACTTCAGACCACTGTGACACACACAAGCTATTAGCACTTGCATTCATATACTTGCAAAGATGTTTTAGGCCTTTGGTTAAAAAAAAACATTAAAAAACTCTCCATCTCTTTGCTGCCTAAAAAGTAACATCTGAGATATTAAAGGCATTTTTCTTTTTAAGCAAACACAAACACCTGTTAACCACATCCTGGCATCTTGCATGCATCTTGTTAAAGCACACATTCACACTTTTGCACAAGCTTGAACCCAGTGTCACAAAAACACCTACAGCTCTACTATAAACACTCTTCACTTAAACCAGATTTGACACTTCCTGTTTTGCATCTCTACAGATCCAAGAACGACATGGATGTTCCCTTCAACCTGTCCCTGTCAAATCTTTCACTTCCGGTCTCCCCGACATCTCCACCTCTGGATCTTCACCATCCCCTCCCCACCATTATCATCATCGTGTGTCTGTTTGTTCTGTTCGGGGGCTTTGTGATCTTCCTGGCGGTGGGCTGCCCATCAGGAGGGTCCTGGGGTGTGGATGGGGACGGCCTCTCCTGCGGACAGACTCTGTCCAGCGAGCCACAACTGAAGCTCTGGAAGCGTTTGGGCTCGATGAGGCAGTCGTTTTCCTCAGCGCCGACCTTCAGAAGACCAGTTCAGCCATACATAGCCCAGAGCGGAAAGCTATCAGGGTCTATGTTACCCGTAGAGTCAAAAACAAACGACTCCCACACATATATAACTATACCGGCTCTGCTGCAGTATTCCACCGAGATATAAGCTCTGTTGCATCATCTAGTGAGCCGTCTTGCTATCTAGTGTTTACATAGGCAGCAGGCTTCAAAGTGACTGATTTAAAGCGCACTTTCATAGGCAACAACTATGTGCTCTACAGGAAACTTGACTCAGAATTGATTTCAAAAGAGCTATGATGCGATTGTTTAATGAGGACAAAAACGAGCAAATATGAAATAAAACCAATTGCATTTAATTTAAACTGACTTTTTTATCTATAATTTCATGCTTGTACTAAATGAAATGCAGAATTTAGAATTGACATTTCTATCAACTGACCTTAAAGGGTTAATTCACCCCCAGATTAAAATTAAGATATTTTTACGATATCAGAGAGCCATCTGTCCCTGCATAGACAGCTATACAACTGAAATGATCCCAAAAACAAAAACGTAGTAAAAACACTGGTAAAACAGTCCATGTGACATCAGTGACTCAACTTCACAAAACAAAAAACGTATTCTCCTAGTGTCGTAAAACTGAAGTTAAATCAATGATGTCACATGGACTTTTTTACTGGATCATTTCAGTTGTATTGCTGTCTATGGAGGGACAGGTGGCTTTCTGATATCATCAAAAATATTTAATTTGTGTTCTGAAGATGAACGGAGGTCTTACGGGTTGGGAACGATATGACTGAGTAATTAATGAGAAAATACCTGAAAATAATTGCACACCTTAGAGCGTTCATCAGCCAATCAGATTCAACAGCCTTGTAGTGTGTATAGCACTGGATGCAATGTCAAAATCCATGGTTTTACCTATGATAACCCTCTCCATGTTGTTTGTATTAAATCTATGTTAACAGTATTTTATCATGTGTAGTTAGCCTATGAACACCTTAAAATGCTTTATAGGCAATAAGCTCACTAGATTTTGGAAAAGAGCTACCTATAGATGCACCAACATACACAATCAAAGCAAACACGAGCTCAGAAACTGCAACTTCGGCTACCACCTCTGAGAGAGACAAGCGACTCATTTCATTTACCATTCACTTCAATCGAAACAAGCCGTGACTCAACAATCCGACCATAGACTGGCCACAACTCTATAAACAGCTGGACATTGCCTGCATTGCATACTCTACTGATGAGGAAACTAACACACATGACCTGGATGAGCAAAGACCAGGTGCTGTCTGAGTAACGCTGGCCATTATGGCTGAGCTTTAACAACATTACTATTTATTTAGGGGAAATTCTGATGCATGTAGTCACAAGAGTTTTTATATACTTAAATCGCACTTGAGAATTAGAAATTAAAACAGCTTTCATTTACAATTGTGACTTGATATAACCACTGACTTGATTTACTGTTCTAGTAACTCCTGAAATAATTCATTACTAGCTACTAATGACATTTTCAACATTGTAATTAGATTACTGCACTAATACCTCTCTTTAAAAATGATTGCAGTATTTCTTTATTTCTAAATCCCATATCACAAATTGAACATGCAAAGGCAGACATGAAACTGCTCTTTTAATTCCTACAAATTTATATTACAAAGCGTCCTAAATTATTCTTGAAATGGCCAAAGTATTTAAAGGGAGAAAGTGACATTAAAACATATATTTTAACAGTGTGTTTTATAGAATTATTCTATAGGCTACAATATTTAATGCAATTACATCAGAAATAACAGTAATTAAATAACAGAAAAAACTCCTAAATAACTAAATAATCCCTTACTTTAAGAGAAAAGTAATCAAATTACAGTTATTAATTACTTAGTAATGCAGTACAACACACTGCATTTAACAGCCATAAAAAGCTTTACTTTTAATATTTAATGTTTTCATTTAAATAATTTAAAACTTCTTTTTAAGAAATGCTTTGCTGGAAAACTTCTGACATTGAATGTGCTTTAAGAGTCCAAACTGCACAATGTTTACTGTTTTTACTTCAACTGATGTCGTGCCTGTGTAACTAGTTTGTTCCATAACAGCAAATTCATACAGTTCAATACCAACTTCAAGATATGAAAAGAGGTGAAAAACCTCAGAAAATTAAAACGTTTCATTTAGTCATGACTTGTAGAACTTTGCAGATTTTTGCAGACCTTGTAGAATCTTTAAAGCATCGTCATGGTTACCCTATTATGACACTGATGCCAGCCTAGAGATCGTCATGGTTTCCAGCACAGAGGAAAATGACATCACAGAAAAAACATGACAATGCTGCCATTGTTACAGACAAACACAATGTAACAAACACATGGCTTCATGTGATACGTCATAATACCAATCTTGGAAAGTTCTACTGATGTTTCCCAGAATAAAAACTATTTTGTTAATGTCAATGAGCACAGTTTTTCTATAGCAGAGTGAATTTTAGTTCACAATTTTAGTTTAGTTATTTTTTTGAGTATGAGCGTGTACCTGTAATATACTGGTTCCTCGGGGGATGTTCTCCAGAACGCTGGTCTCGTAGCTGTTCTGGAGGAATATAGGCCTGTTGTCATTGACGTCCAGCACCTCCACATATATTGTAGCTGTTCCTGTCCTCCGACCTCCCGCTGGACCATTATCTATGAGAAAACAATAAACAGTCTGGCTAATACAGCTAAGAATTGTTGCTCAAAGATCAAGATAAAATCTAGTACAAAGATCAAGGTTTTTAGGAGTATTGGATATGCATTTCTGGTAAAACTTTAGATCAGGGAACACATATTAACTATTAAGTTTTCCCTTAGTAAATCATGATTTGCTGCCTAGTGATGGTAGTGGTAGTTATGTTTAAGTATTGGGTAGTGTTAAGAGATCTAGGTATTAATATGTGCTTTGGAAGTCAATATAAATGAATAGTGTTCCCTGATCTAAAGGGTTGCTAGATTATTAGAAAAAGATTAGACTCGAGAAAAGTTGGAATTCTAGCTGGACCATTTTAGTATACTTCACATAAATCAATCTAATTTTTTTACTCATATCAGATGCATTCTAATTTATATAATTTCAGGTTTTCTATGATCGTGGGAACCCTTATAGCAAACACAGAAACAAGGCCACAATACAGCCGTTATGACTAACAGGTAGTACTAGTCATCTTTTAATAAACAATTGTTTTACCAAGCAACATAATACCACATGACTGTACTAAAACGGGCCTAAATCACCCACAAAAAAAAACTGGATGGTTTTGGCTTACCACAATTTACTGCTATTGGTGTACAAATGTGCTAAGACAGAAAATAATAATAAAATTAAAATAATTAAACTATTTTACATAAAGAATAAAAATACGAAGATTAAAAAAAAATCTTAACTAAAATAAACCAATAAGTAAAATATATGAGAAATATAGCATGAAAATGACTTTCCTGAAGCATTATAAAAAGTAAATATAGTTAGGAGTTAGAATCAGACAACTATTATGATGGACTTGACATAACATTCTTAGAACTGGAAAAAGTGGGCAGCTTATTTTCAAAAAGCTCATTAAACAGGTAACAGCTGCAGTATTTCTAAACGCTGCACTCAACTCACACAGGAAACCACAGCACACAGCAACCATTTTGCTTTCACACAAAGTCATTCAGACAGGAAGCTGAAGAAGATCATACCACATGTACACGCACGCATGCATAACCAATTGTTTTAACATCTGTATGAAACTCACCAATGGCTTCGATCACTAGCCTATACGAGGCCTGAGTCTCGCGGTCCAGACCCACCACGGTCCGTACTACTCCGGTCCGGAAACCCACGCTAAACTTTCCATCCTGGTTTCCTCCTGTTAGAGCGCATACAGAATAAACAAAATCACAAATCCAGCCTCTGTCCAAGACTTCACTGTGCTGCCTTAAACACTGTCATACTAGAACTATAACGGACCCTCATAATTGACTGGTTTTGAATATGCTACCTATGTGATAGCATTCCTGATCATTGATTTAAATGAAGTTCAGCATTAGCATGCTGCAAAAATACTGTGCTCTTCTAATGGCCATAAAATACACAGCACACGAATACTTGGTATAATAGTGATTTTTTATCAATCTAACTATGCTTAAATTATTTACAAAGAGTCCTTTTCTAGTAAGCACAAAATACATAGAATACACATAATGTTGTTTTTTTTTTTTAAACTGTTCATTGTACAATTAATTAACTATATTTATCATTTGTATTCATCAAATCATTTCAATGAAGATTAAGATGTGTTCCTTTTATAATTAAGCAGTAAATAAATAGCTTACACAAATATTTAGCAAAAAAAAATGAATATGTGAAATCAGTTTATATATATACTTTTCAAGAAGATGACACCTTTTAAATAAGCAGAAAATATGTAGCACACACAATCATTTAATACATTTCTGAATTTTAATGATGTGCTAATTTGCTAATAAATTACTTTTTAACTTTTATTAGCAATTATTATACTACAATAATTATACTTTACCTTTCATAAATATAACGATAAAATATGCAGCAAAACAACTTTTACTAAATGTATTCTTTAAAAAACTATATTTGAATACTTTTTTGTATAATTAATAATGTGTTAATTTTCTAATAAACATCAAATTTAAAATAAAATGCATGCAAACAGCTGGTTATGTAGTACCATTGCAACTTTATTTTTATTTAAATACCTTTAGTAAAAATAATGATGTGGTGCTCTTTTAATAAGCATAAAAAACATATCACACACAAATATTTGGCAAAATACTTTTCTTAAATGTGCTTCCTCTGTCATGCATTTTTCCCCACTCCCAATGTATTAGAGTAAATTTAGAAAGAGCATTTGCAAAACAGCACTCCTTCAAATGCTGCCTAGGTAGGCTGCAGCACTAGATTGTGGAACAGAGCCTCAGCTTCACGTCTGTTGAAAGCTGCTTGCTGTGGGTCAAAGCAGACCCAACCAAAATCCCACAGTGTTGCTCCATCAGCACAAACTCAATTGCAGCCACTGATTTTTGACCTTCAGCACTCTGACCTGTGATAAAATAGCTGAGCTCTGCATTAAGACCCGCGTCATTATCTGTGCAGTTCAGTCTGACCACCACGTAATCACGGGGCACGTTTTCATCCAACGATACGTTATAAACGCTGGGGTAGAAGGTCGGGGTCTCATCATTCACATCCAAAACTGCACAGAAAGAGTGACAGGCATTAAGATGACTAAGCATTTGCATCAAAACACAATTGGACAGTGATCCTGCTCTGTACCTGTGATAGTGAGAGTGTTTGTGGATGTTCGTGGAAACTGGCCAGCGTCATACGCAATGATCCTCAGATAATACAGGCCAATCTGCTCGCGGTCAAGCACTGCGGTGGAAAAGAGGATTCCTGTGGTGACGTTGAGCCTGAAGTCCAGCCGCGGCATCCCCATCTGAAGGGCCATGGTCACCGCACCATTGTCACCTTCATCAGGGTCCTGTACCTGCACCTGAAGGAGGAAACCAGCAGGGGGTGGCAGAGCACACCGTTTTAGTACAAAAAATTCAACAGAAGTTGACATTGAATCAAAGATGACCCCAAAAATAGACCCCTTGGATGTTTATGCCAAGTTGATTTTGAGTGCAAAAAGTGTTCCATATTGTTCCCATACTGTGCAATTTGCCAGCATTTAAGCTATATTTTCACCGTGACCTCTGAATAAATTCTACATTCATACAATTAACAAAAGGTTATAAAAGACAATTAATTTATTAATAACTGTATTAGTACTTTAATAAATACATTATAAATACTGCATTTGAATAATTTAATGAGTCCTTGCTGATTAAATATAATAATTTCTGAAGAAATAATTATGGACCCAAACTTTTGAATCTTAATGTAACTAAATGCAAGCAAAGTTTTATAATAAAAATAATATATCTGATCATTTGAAAGGCATTGAAAGGACGGCTTTTACAGCACAATGTGAGCTAAATATCAAATCCACTCATTTCCATAAAATCAAAATGCCTGAAGATCTCTGGCCAGTATGCTTGGTTTATTTCAAAAACACATTTTAAAATCAAATTTTGAACCCAGGTCCCCTTGCATAATAAATGAAATGCCAGTCTTTGCTTGTTGAATATTTAATTAGTGACTCCCCGTCCTTGTAGAGAATTGAACCAATCAAATGCTAACCCTGAACACAGATGATCCAATAGGAAGTCCCTCTGGTACTTCAGCGACAAATGGGAGGTTTAAAAAGGCAGGATCATTATCGTTGAGGTCCAGGAGGTTCACATACACCGTGGCGCTGGCTGAAGAGCGCAGTGGTGGCGTCCCACCTAAGGAGGGCAGCACAACAAAGACAACACTCACATACTGCACTACTCATCTGAGTTTTCTCTAATCATTAGACCCACTGAGGAGGAAGAAATTCTTTAAACTGAAATGTCAGTTCATACTGTCAAACACAACTCAGACTAATGCCAAAACAGAGGGAGAAGCACAAAGGCACATTGCATTTACATGGATAGATAGATAGATAGATAGATAGATAGATAGATAGATAGATAGATATCTATATTTTTGTTCTGTTTTCACTTTTATTCTATATACAGTACCGAAAGTATTCAGACCCCCCCTTAAATTTTTCTCTCTTTGTTATATTGCAGCCATTTGCTAAAATCATTTAAGTTAATTTTTCTCCTTATTAATGTACACACAGCACCCCATACTGACAGAAAAACACAGAATTATTGATATTTTTGCAGATTTATTAAAAAAAGAAAAACTGAAATATCACATGGTCCTAAGTATTCAGACCCTTTGCTCAGTATT
>JAUMHI010000054.1:19445881-19457031 GCA_032359435.1 Enteromius unitaeniatus | reverse complement strand
CGTCTCCGTTCCCTCCTTCAGGGAACGAGGGTTACCGTTGTAACCTAGACGTTTTTCTTTTTTAATAAATCTGCAAAAATGTCAACAACCCTGTGTTTTTCTGTCAGTATGGGGTGCTGTGTGTACATTAATGAGGAAAAAATTAACTTAAATGATTTTAGCAAATGGCTGCAATATAACAGAGAGTGAAAAATTTAAGAGAATCTGAATACTTTCCGTACCCACTGTATATAAATAAATAAAATTAATAACAAATGTAAATAAATTAAATTAAATAGTAAGATAAATACAATAAATAAAAAAGCAAAATGGAATCTGTGTATTAAGCAGTTTAGACTTAATTAATTGCACAAGTTTAACAGGTTTAGAATAAAACTCTAACCAGATTCTCTGTGAAGTGTTTGAACATTTTGGTTGTGGTTATTTGGTGGTCAGCTGACACAAAACCACCAAAAGCCTTTGTCCTAGCTCTGGGAAAACAGCACTTATTCACACAAACCATTATATTAGTGAGGAACAAAACTAGTGCACAGCTGGCTGAGCATTGTAAATCATCACTGACAGGAATCTAGTTATGTTGTCATGAGGTTTTGAGCACTGTACATGTGCTACATGTTGATATATTCTTCCATTTCTTTAAATGCAATTGTAAACATACCTGCAACAATATTCTCGGCTATGTTGACGATGTAAGACGGGAGGCTGAACTCAGGTGGGTTGTCATTCTCGTCCTGTGGGAGGAAGGAGGGAAGAAATCAGTGTGTTAGCTATCTAAAAAGTCTTTAAATATTAACTCATTAATTTTCCACAGGGGGAAAAAACTGCTTTTGGTTACAATTAAACATATTGATGGAGTGCTTTGGGGGTTTAATGGAAACTCACAGGCTGTGTCGATGGGAAATTATTCAATATCAGACGCATACACTGTTTTACCACTTCAATTCAGCTCAATGTTCAGTAATAACACACACACATGCACGTGGATGTGTCAAACGCCTGCTGTTTTTCAGATTAAATGTGTCTAATCGGAATCATAATAAAAGAGCAGAGAAATGTCAGAGAGAAATTAGCCATGGATTAACCGTTCTAGTCGATGGACCTCAGAGAAAACCCATGAATTCAGAATTACACACAGATCACACAACACCAAACTGCGCTTGTTTCTGTGTGAGCAACCTGACTTTGAAATAATGGTTTTGGTAATCTTCATTTTCACCTGATTCTAAAATGGAAGTTAAATGAATATACCTGATTTAAAGTTAAGCTCAATTACTAAATTACAAATACCATAAAATTTACAGTAAAAAATTGTCAGCTGTGCTTGCCAGAATTCTACTGTAAAAATAAGGTAACAACATTTTAGCTTTTGCGGTTTTAACTTAAATTTACAGTTAAATGCCGTAATTTAATTAACTGATATAATGTTAACATACCAACCTATTAAAGTACTGAAATTTGTTTTGTACCTTTGAAATGCACTGATAAACAACAAATGCAGGTGGTGATGAGAAAATCACATGATGAACCAAAGCCCATCACAAGCAGCTTTTAAATATGAACATATAAAGAAGGTGCTCAGAGTCATTCACACAAACACTAAACACCATCATGATGACTCATTAAACTCAAAACTCAAAAAAGTTATGGTGAGACTCATTAAACTCAAACAGAAATATGCAATAAACATTAATTTAACAACATTAAATGTAACATACAACCCTAACAAACATAACTGCTAAGAAAAAACTAAGAAGAAACATAGTTATTTCAAAGAACAAACATCCAATTTGAAATGCAATGCAGGGAATTCTGCATTTTTTTTCCCTGTAAATTTTACATTCTTTTTAATTCCCAAAAATGGTATTTCACCATAGAATCGTCTGAAATACCTATTACAGTTTTTCACTATATATATTAGGGAAACTTACTGCATTAGGGAAACTAACTTTAATCGTTTAACAAGTTTTTACTGTAGCATTTTCACAGTTTTATTTACCATTAAAATCAATCATTTTTCAGTGTGCACAAAAAAGCTCAACTGATATTAGGGTAAAATGTATATCTAATTTAACAACTTTGTTGCCAATGACAGCAAAAAATTACAAAAACAACTTTACATCCCGAAATGTAAGCAATTTTATAAAATAGTAGTCAAAGTAGTCAAATAGTAGTCTTACAGACCCTAACACTCAGAAGTTCGGGATCAGTATTAATATATCTTAATATTTTAATAAAATGCAATAGAATTTAATGAAAGATTATAAAAAATTAAAACTGAATTTAAAATAATGCTTTTGTGTCTGAATATAATTTAAAATGTAATTTATTCCTGTGATGCAAGACTGCATTTTCAGCCTCATTACTCCAGTCTTACATGATCCTTGAGAAACATGCTAATTTCTTACTATTATTATAAAGGTTGAACAAATTTATGTGTTGCATAATACTTCTTGTGGAAACAGCGATATATTTGTTTCTGGATTATTTTAGCAATACAAAGTTTACAATACAGAATTTATTTGAATATAAATCTTTTGCAATTTTATGCAAGTTTTTACTCTCATCTCATTCTCTCATTTACTCTCATTTTACCCTCTTTTATCAATTTAATCCATCCTTGATAAATAAAAGTATTATTTGTTTCTCAAAAAAACAAACAAAAAATAAACCCATTTTGACCCCAAACTGACACAATATTACAAACATCTGCATATTTTTTTCCTCCAAACATCATGCCGTATAATTGTACTCTTTCATGGTGCAGTATATTGAACATTAGTAGGTTGTGTTAAGTGTGAAGACAGGTTTAAGTACTCACAAAAAGCTCTATGGTGACTGGAACAGTGCTGTTGAGGGATGGGTTCCCTCCGTCTCTGGCCATCAGAGTCAAAAAGATCAGTCCACCTGGAACCTGTTCATAATCCAGAGGACGATTCACGGTGATGACTGATAAACAAACAAAAAGGAATTATCACACGCAAATCAAATAAATATAAAAACAGAAAAACAAATATATCAGCACATGTTTACTAGACAGCCATCTATAATCCATTTATGAAACACCAGAGGTCACAAAGGCTTCTCTAAAGGCATTTTCACGCTTTAAGGTGTTAAACCCAAATCCGATTCCCTGCTAACGCACTGAGCGATGGAGAGCGCATAATGTAACCCATCAGCAGCCTGAACAAGCAGTGAAATCGCATTATTAGGTGACTTTGATTTGAACACAGACCTGCGTATCCCTCCACCACACTGATGCTGAAATATGACCTGAACTGAGAGGCAAAGATGATGGAGTAGGTCAGGATGTTATTGGGAGGAGAGTCCTCATCCGTCGCCTGAGAGACACACAAAGGGAGACACAGAAGGTCATTATACCATTAAGGTAATGACTGTTTCCAAACAAGTTTCAAACAAATACTCATACTGTACAGCCCTTTCCCTCATCTGTCATTGTAGGCAAAACCAGGGAAAGCAGGTCCATAGACTCGGTTGGGAAAGAAGCTAACATTTAGCTTTCAAACAAACAGAGCAATGTATATATATATATATATACATTGCTCTGTTTGTATATATATATATTCTTGTTCTTATTATGTTAACTTAATTATAACTACAAAACATTTTTTTTTAGAAAATTTAAAAAAATTTTTTAGACTGAAATAAAAAACACTTTAAATTAGACATAACAGAAACTTTGAAATTTTGCCTTGACAACTGAATGAAATGGCTTAGTAAAAAATTTAAAGTAAAATTAAAGGTAAAATTATGAATTATTTAAAAGAGCTGTTAATTAAGATGTTAATTAAGTGTTAAAACTTTAGTGTTAAACTATTAAAATTAGATTCAAGATTAACTGACAAAGTTAAAATAAACAAGAAGAAAAACTTAAGCTTGCTATTAGAAATAAAACAAAACAACAAAAACATAACAATTACTAACTTGTATGAAAAGCAAAAATATAAAAATTTTAATTAAATATATTATAGCAAGTCAATTATAAATTAATATACATTATAGAATTAATAAAAAATACTAAAACTGCACCAAAGTATTTCATCCTTCAGAATTATTTTAAATGAAAACAATAATAATAAAAAATCTATGACATTGAGACCAAAAAGAATTAAATTAAATACTCGATTTCTTCTTGCATCAACTAAGTTTTATTGTTGTGCTTTTTAGATGCTAAAAATAATTAAATTATGGTAAAGTAGTAAATATGACAGAAGGATAACAAAAAAACCAAGTGAACTGGCAGACACACAACAACACATATCGCCACCTGCTGGTCAGATAACTGCAGCAATTGCTGTCAAACTGTCAATCACAGCACAGATTTGAGCAGACGGCTGGAATTAGCACTGCTGTGTCCAAATTTGAAGAGAACTAAACACTAACAGAGACATTCTGAACGCTAACAGACGGAATGACCCACAATCACACATCAGAACAAGGATCAGGGAGTCTATGAGTGCTGACCTTTCACATTCACATTCAACTTAATGGCCCGCTCACACGTTGGGTCTGATTGTGCTCTATTCACGCATGGTTTTCTCTGAAAAAACCTTTCAACTCAGCTGACATCACAAATAACTTTTCACTCCTTCCCATCCATTCAGATACAAAGCCTCAACTTTTCATCATCAATCACTACCTAAAGAACAAAATCAGACTCTACCCTACATTTTCCATGAATAATAATTTTTTATAAGCTACAAAATTAAATGTGTTGTGAACAGCGTTTTCTGATTCTAGCTTGTTTTTTTAAACTACACATCTTTATGTTTCTCACCCGGGCTCGGACTACTTGTTGTGGAGCCTGTTCGTTCTCCATGAGTGAACCTGTATAGGCCTCCTTCTGGAAGACTGGAGCATTGTCGTTTACATCCAACACGTTAATGCGAAGGCGTCCCGTAGTCTCCTCCCCTCCTCCATCACGGGCCAGTATTGTTAGAGTAAAGCGTCTCATGAGCTCATAATCCAACCGATCTCGCAGAGTCACCCAACCCGTCTCAGCATCCAATGAGAACCTGGGGGAGGTTTGTAATAATTAATACATGTATATACATATATATATATATATATATATATATATATAAAACCTATTTAAAAGAAGTCTCTTCTTCTCACCAAGGCTGCATTTACTATATTTTTTTGGAAATAAATTCAGTCTTACTGAGCATAAAAGCATAAAAAAATTATCAAAATGTTGACAATTATTTGCTGTATATACTTATATAGTATTATGTTATTTTTCTTTTATTACGTAACTTTAGTTTTAGTTTCTAAGTCCAGATCTGAATCAAATGTTATATACGATACACAAAGTTATGATCTGAGTCAAAAGACTTACAAACCTGCTCTAAAGGTTGACTTTAGGGTGACCTTTTAACATTCTGTCAAAGGTCTACAGATGAAAAATAGCCTTTTAGATTATCCTGGCATATTTACTGTTATGTTTATTAATGTGCATTGCCCCTTTAAACAAATTTTTAATTTTTAAGTTTAGATCTAAATTAAATTATTTGTGCTAAGTAGTCCCAATTTTAAGTGTGCTTCTCAAGAACAACTGTGATCGTAAGTTCGGTCATTACCAATAAAATGTAATGAAAAAATAACCCCCATAGTTAGCTAACTATGATTTTGGGAAATGCACCCTTAAATAATGATTCACAAACATTTAAATTTCAGAAAAGGACATCAGAGCGCAGATCATGAATCACACAATTCGAACTAAAAATAATTAGCATTACGTAAAGTTCCGATGTAAATTAAGTGATTGACGATACACGCTTTAAAGTTCTGATCTGAATAAAATGATTCCCGATACAATTGGAGAGTTTCACCCATCACTAAACACTGCTTTTTAAAATCATGACTACCAATGTTAAAATTTGAAAATGAAATGATTTTTTTTTTGTTTTGTTTGTGAGTCGCTTGAACTGGACGATTGAAGTCAAAAGTTAGAATCAACGTATTCTTCATTTCTTCAGCCATGCTTACATGACGTTGCCAATACTACTTACTCACAGTGAAAAAAATATCTGTGATTTTAATGGTAAAAACCTGTTAAATAGTTAAAAATAGTTTACAAGAAAAAACATAAATTGACGTTCCCAGAATTCACTGCATTGCATTTTAAATTTTGTTTGAATTTGTTATTTTTTTCTTTGTTTCTTCTTAGTTTTTTCTTAGCCGTTATGTTTATTAGAATTGTATTTTACATGTAATGTTGTTCAATTAATGTTGATTGCATATTTGAGTTTAATGAGTCATCATGATGGTGTTTAGTGTTTGTGTGAATGACTCTGAGCACCTTCTATATATGTTCATATTTAAAAGTTGCTTGTGATGGGCTTTGGTTCATCATGTGATTTTCTCATCACCACCTGCATCTGGTGTTTATCAGTGCATTTCAAAGATACAGAACAGATTTTAGTACTTGAATAAGTTGGTACATTAACATTATATCAGTTAATAAAATTACGGTATTTAACTGTAAATTTAACTTAAAACCATAAAACCTAAAATGTCGTTGCCGTATTTTTTACAGTCGAATTCCGTCAACCACAGCTGCCAGTTTTTCCCTTTAAATTTACATAATTTTTTTACAGTGTGGTTTAGCAAAAAAAAAAGACAACTAATACAAATAAAATACTGTATTAGCATTTCCATTCCACACAAATTTGTGAACATATTCAGGTGAGGGAACTGGTTTACAGCTATCTAGAGAGAGAAAAACATTAAAATGACGAGACGCACATGGATGAATGGAAGGAAACAAATATACATGCAACAGCCATGTTACTACTACTATATTATGAACTATATAATGTTCTTATATAATAATCTTATATCTTATATTAATCTTATTAACAGGATCTTGCTCATCGAATTAAGTGTGTAGTATAGTGATGTCATTATAAGCTTGCTTCTTTTGTCATTGCATAATGTTTAATACTTTCAACTTTAAAAAAATTAATAAACATCATATTGCATGACAGTATGCATTAGGTACTGTGCAGCATGCAGTAAACAGTGTAGTATTTCATTTGAAACACGGCCACAGAAGAAATCAGTCTACAGTATAGAGAAAGGCATGCAAATCTACAGAGATGTGGATTAAATTAATGAATTAAACAGGACGCTGCATCAGTGTGAAAGGTCACAGTATGTTAATGAATGATAATCTCACTGGTCTGGCTCATCGCTGAAGTAATACCGAACCACTCCAAACGTGCCAATGTCATTATCCGTGGCCTGCAGAGAGAA
Organism: Enteromius unitaeniatus; assembly: GCA_032359435.1. Lineage (NCBI taxonomy): Eukaryota > Metazoa > Chordata > Actinopteri > Cypriniformes > Cyprinidae > Enteromius > Enteromius unitaeniatus. The sequence continues at coordinate 19,449,756 of JAUMHI010000054.1, read as the reverse complement.
ACACACAAACAGAGAGCAATGAGTTTCACCAAGACGCATACTCTTGGTCGTTCTGTATGTGAATGTGTGTGTTTGTGTATCCTTGAGTGTTTCAGTGTTTTAATATTGAGATGATGGTGTCAGCATCCCCTGTCCTACCCTACAAAGTACTCTGTTCTGCACGATTAACACTGAACACACACACACACACACACACACACACACACAGAGTCACTCTTCAGGAAGGACCAATAAGGGGAAGAACTCTCCTCACACCAGATGGGCTGCATGAACTGGCCGCCCTGTCCTCTGTCCTAAAACAACAGTAGTTTTTGCTTCACCTCTTAAATTGTCAGAACTGCCTTTATAAAGGTAAAGGAAAAGGAAGTAAATATGAGTGACAACATATAAGTGGTCTCACTGACATGTTCACCCACACTTCAACATTCACTCAACCTTATTTCTGCTGCTGTTTAAACCCCAGTGAGCCGCAATGATGTATATTCGGTTTGAAGTGCTCTGTAAAGACAGCAACTCCACTTGCCACACGCATGCACTGAAGACTTGATTTACAATTGATTTCAAAAGAAAAGTTTGACTTTAGCTCATTGCTAAGCTAAAATGCGATTATCTTTGGTTTTCTGAAGTATTCTAATCTGTTGAGATGAATGAATGGGTGAGTTTTTGTTAAATGTGAGCCTAAATCATCACAATTAAAAAAAATTAAACTACTTCATTCTGTGTACACTGAATTTATTTAATACACAAGTTTCACAATTTGAGTTAAAATACTGAAATAAATGAACTTTTCCACGACTAGGGCCGGGTATCGAGTTCAATACTTTTTAGGTACCGACCAAATTGCTTCAATACAACCGAGTATCGAAAAACGTCTCGTCGTTCGGTACCCAAGTTCGATAGCCAGTGTGTTTGACCAGAAGTGTGTAAAATAGCCTTATGTTATTTACATCATTTACACAACTGCACGTCATTTCTGTCTCCACATTAAGTTGCGCTTTCTGTATCGCGCATGTCGCAGTTCAACGACACACACAAAAATGTGAGTGCGCCACACACACAAGTGTGCACACTTCCACTAGCACTAGTGTAAAGGTAGCATAAAAGATGCGTTCAGGAAGCAGTATCAAACTCAATTTATCGGTATCAAAAAAGATTTAAACGATACCCAGCCCTATCCACAACATTCTAATTTATTGAGATGCACCTGCATATGAATGTGCAATAATTCAGTATCAAAGCATGTTACATTATTCTCTTGAAAATAGGAAATATAGTGTTTCCAGAAACCACAGCAGCAAATGCTGAATTTGGCACTTGTCAACATCATAAAAACTGCCCAAAATGATACAGCATTTGACAATAAAATACAGCTCAGGAACATAAAGAGATATCCCAGTGAAGTATGTGTGTATGCGTGTGTGTGTGGAAATAAAGTTCTTCAGTGCTGAAGGGAAACCCGACTTGTAACTTTATGCAAATTAATACAAAAGGTTGAAGAAACAAGCCACCGCAGAAACAACAGTGCAGCTGCGTATGTGTGTGTGAAAGAAAAACAGAATATGACAAGTGACGCTTCTCTTTTCTAACACACACACAAACGGCAAGTGTAACATCTGTTAGATCCTGATATAGAGAGAATTTGTTTTGTTTTCTGAAAATGATAATCCATCAAAGCAGATGTGCAGGTGTCTGTTATCAGACAGTTGTTATTTGCTGTAATTATACACATACACAGTCTCACTCTCAATAGCCTTATGTAGTCAGACTTTGCCAATAGTCAACGTCTGGTCGAACTTGCAGCTTAATGCAGCCAAGAACTGGCCACTTAGACAGGAAGAGACCATCTGATGACATTTAAAATGACCAACCATAGTTTGTTTTCTTTACGTGACCTTTAAAGCCTGAAATTAATGAGGTTATAATAACTGAAACAGGTGGTACCAAAAGCGAATGTCAGAAACATTAGTGGAAGACAAGGGTAATATCAAGTCATCCAAACATGATCATATTATTTAATATTTAATGAATATGACCAAAAACAAACATACAAACATAATGTTGTTTACTCACTTAGCAAGTGCCTTAAACAGTGCCTTTTTAAATTTTTATATAATGATAAATCAACAAGCTTTAGCAACTGGATCTTCCTATTAAGCAATCACTGTAGAAGCCTGGTTTGTAGTCAACAACCTTTTTTCCAACCTGACCTTAAATAAATCTATAAATGCATGATTTAATGCATGAATAAATCAATCAATCTAACAAAAACTGTGTAAAGCTATCTATTGTTGATTTTATCCTCCATTTACAGTGTCATTTAAATAAATATATAAATACAAATTAGTGCTTTTTAAAATGCTTTTACTTAAAAGTTGGACGTTGTACATAATAAGTAACATAAAAAATAAAAACGGTTAAAATGCTACTGTAAAAAACTGTTAAATGGTTAATGGTAATTTCCTGTAAAATTTAAAGAGAACTGGTTTTCTGATTTATTTTTTTTTTTACAGTAAATTTTATTAAAACTTAAGTTATAATTTTACCTTCAACCTTCAACACATTCTTCTTTCAAAATGACCAGAAACTGCTTGTTGAAATAATAATGTAATATCGTAGGGTTGTTTAAAAAATAGCACCGGCTTTTTTACATAATACATTTGTTTTTTGAAAAAAAAAAAAAATAAAACACAAAAATTGTTTTAAGACTTAAGCAGATTGGCTGAAATTGACCAATTAGTTCAGAGCTAGAACAGCTTGTTTCATTGTCAGTGACAAGGGTGTGACTTTGTTCAATTTTGCTCTGTTATTTAGCCATTTCTGTTTGTTGTTTTGATTTTCTATCTATTTCAATAAGGATCTGATATAGCTGAATTTTAATCCAAGGATCTGCAAAACAAAATGTATGGTCTTTAGCTGATCTTCAGTTAATATAGTGTTTCATGCTACACTGGTGGGATATTTTTGCAGGAGGCTGCCTGCGGACTCTATATTGGGTGTTTGTCGCATTTGACAAAATCCCTTTTGATGTGTGTGAATCCCAGAATTCGTGCAGGGAGAGCGTGATGGACTGTGCTTCTGATTCAATTATTTTAGGGCTGATTCTCATTGAAATGGGATGTCAAATTTGATGCTCTCTTACAGTTTTACTTAATTTCTCGTGGTACTGATGATAATGTCAAGGTAAGCATATGAAGCAAGAGCTTGTTGTTTAATTTCTCTCTCGGTGATGGATCACGGTTGGGTGCTGGTAATGGGGTTTCAGTTGACTGGCGGTGCTGCTGGTGTACAGGGTCATAGAGTTGTGGGAGTGTGTGCTGCTGTCAGTGCCACTATTACAATCCATGACTCAACCGTGCCCTGATGACGACCTCACCCTCTGTGTGTGTTTGTGAGTGTGGATTATGACCAGCGCTCGCCTGGTGCCACCCTACAGTTTATTCAGCCAACCGGCCAAAACAGTTTGTTACAAAAAACGCTGTCAGTGACAAAGGGGGAACACCAACAGACCGCAATGTTCACTTCTTTCATCTTAAGGCTAGAATACACTACATGACAGAGTTTTAAAACACTAGACATCATACAGCGATAGACTATGTTACTATTGTGAAAACCTGGGCATCGTACACTACACGAGTGAGGATCATACACTACCTTTAAATTTGTTCCGAGCACAAAGAATTCACTTATAAATGTGCACCTTCTTGTTAGGAGATGCATGACAAATGAAAACGAATGGGTTCTAAAATCAAATATGTTTGATATCCTCCCACTAGATAGAATCAATGTCTGAAGATAAAAACCATCATACACTACCCCGATTTTCTGTGTGATCTGCAGACTGGCTCTGTCTTTCCTCAACTAGCATCCACTTGTTT
>JAUMHI010000054.1:19423496-19433666 GCA_032359435.1 Enteromius unitaeniatus | reverse complement strand
TGTAAAATAGAGTTAGAAGCAACATAATATCTATTTTAACTGAAAGCCCTGCTCCTCTCAGCCTCTCACTGAACAGAGCAGACGAAGAGAGGTGTGTGCGTGCGCTGTGAAAACGAGCTCGAGCTAGCGCGGAAGTACCGGAGACTCGCAGAGGTTTGTCTAAGTCTTTAGATTTGTCGCTAGTCGCTTTTAGGGAAAAATGTCGCCAAGGTGGTCTGAATAGTCGCTAAATATAGAGACAAAGTCACTAAGTTGGCAACACTGATTTGTATTGAAAACAGGCCGCAGAGAATTATGGGCACGCCTGGGCTGATGGGAATAGTAGTTCCCGCTACCTCCCGTTCGCTCCATTCGCCTGAGCAAACTTTTTTTCTGAAGACCTATCGTTTTATCGAGTCATTCGACAACGGTATTATCTAAAAAAATGTATATTGCGGTACAACAGTATTTACAATACCGTTACATCCCTAATATATACTGAATCCTACAAAAACATATCAAGAACATATTAAATACATGGCTCACCCAAAATCAAATCAATTATTTACATTGTACCATTATTTTGATAAAATAATGATATGTTTCCTTCACAATTTACTATACTTACTATAAATATTTAAATTAATTTAAAGATTAAAAAACACTTACTATACATGATTTAAATTGAGAAATACTACAATAGTTCATGAGAAGGTATGAGGAAAGGACACTCAATCATCATGAAAAACAAAAATTGTAAAACAGACATTGCATTTAATTTTGTTTCCTGAATCCACTTATGTCTCATTTGAAAAAGTCATTCATTTTTCACCCTCATTCTGATCCTTTTATGGAATTACTGTACCTACTTTTATGCTGATTTGCATCTGTCTTACTTATGATTGGGTGATGTTATAAGCAAAGAAAATCATGTTTTACATTCTAGGCCTTTCCATTATGGTCATACCATGTTTTTTTCCTATTGAAGTCCACTAATAACGTTATAAAACATTTTATCCAGAGACAAAAATGTCTCACATGGATCTACGTTACCTTGCACATTCATCCAAATTACAGTATATTACTTTAGCAAGAATAGGCCAAACTTCTGATTAATTGTAAAGTCTTAAACAATCCATTTTAGCTTGTTTTCAATAAATGCTCTTTTTGGACTGCAGAGAACTTCTGAAAGTTACAGTGTGTTTTTATAGTCCATCACGCACTTTGATCTTAAAAGATCAAGGAAAAATTGACTACTCATGATATGACCCCTTTAAAACTAAACAGGAAAGTTTTGTTTAAGAGCTCTGAAAGCAGATTTTTCCAACAAATGGCACCATCACATCTGATTTGTTCTGTGAATTGAGCTTCAACACAAAAATCTTGCATGGCTCCTCATAATACAGAAGCTCTGAACCAGAATTAGACAGACACCAGTGCAGCACCTGGATCCAGAGCTTGGGCTGTGTATCGATCAGTATTGATCTCTATAGCATCCAGCAGTGAGAGTGACAGAGGGAGAGTGATAATAAGCTGAATTTTTGAGCTGCATGTGGTTGTTCACAGTGATTTATACTCCTGGAGTGGGATGACCTTAAGCACTCTGGAAACAGTCTGTGAGCTGAAATCAAATAAATGATGGCAACACAGTAAAAAGATAGGGAATCTTATGGATGTCAAGGAGTTGTAGATGAGGATCTTAATATCCTTATGTATCATTACATTTTCCACTAGTGATGCAGAGGGAAACCTCACTAGAACCCTATGAAAACAGTTTTCTCTTCAATTGTACTTGTTTTATATTTGGTATTAAATGTTACATTCTAGAAATCAAAACTATGTCCAACTATTTAAAGTTGTGAAACTTCTATAATTCAATAACAATTAATTAGAGATTTTACAAAAATGTGATTTTAGTGCTCTAAGAAATCCATTTAAATTTTTTCCAATTTTTCTGCATTCTTTTTCTTGTATGTGTTCTGTGTTTTATTGGTTAAAATAGGTTCTAGTAATTTAATATGCATAATGTATAATTAATTGAAATTAATAAAGTTATATAATTAAACAATCAATTATTAAACTTATTTTTTTTCTTTTTAATTGTATTTAATTTTTCTAAATTCTGTTTTTATTTATTTATTTTAATAATAGGGCTATACTAAAAAAATACTTAATGAATTCTGTATTCTGTACTGTTTTTTTCTGGACTTGGATTTGTATTTAAATTGTATTTAAAACAAATGTATTATCAAAAATCAATGGTAATCGAATAGAAGTATAACACATTAACAGTTATATTAATATTTAAAAAAAAAATGTAATCTAATAAGACTTTAACAATTCCTTTTATTTTTTTATTTTATATTTATAAGACCTTCAGTGTATATGGGTTTTATCCAGTAATAGTGGAGGGAACTCTACAGAAATGTGTTCATGATCTTATATAGTGAGACATCAAATGCTAAAAACACCATGACTGTCACGCTACGTATAGAAGTCAATACTGCATCACTCATTCTCACAAAGTCAAGCAGAACATAGGAGCATTTAAATAGCAGTCTTTTTGAGCTCTAGTATTTAGACATTAGTCCAAATCGCATTTCTAAAATCTACTCTAAAATATTCTAAAGTCTGTCACATATTAACATGTATGTAAATTAAATTTTTATTAATGGATACACAGTTTTCCATATTGCATGAAAGATCTTGTAATGCAACTGGAGGAAGCAATCGGTGTGTGTGCTCACCCTTATCTGCACTAGAGATGTTCCAGCAGGGGTGCTCTCGAGTAAACTGATGTTATAAAGCGCCTGGCTGAAGATCGGCCTGTTGTCGTTCTCGTTGATGAGGTCGATGAAGACACGAGCAAACCCCACATGCTCCGCCAGAGACTCGTTGGCATACAGCTGGAGAGAAAAGCAGCAATATGACCACAGCCACCATCAGCATTAAAAAAAATCAGATTACAATAACACTATATGTTTTTGAAAGCGCAAGTTATATTTCATTCAATCCTGAAAAATAAATGTAAAAAATATTCTTATTTACATAGTATTTGTGTGTTTCGTAGAATGTTCCCTTAGCAGGCAGCTACCTATGAAGGCACTAGACAGCAAAGCAGCTCACTAGGTTTTGGAACAGAGCCAGTATATTAAATCTAAAGTGTCTGTCTTATATCACACTTTTATGAGACTTTTTATATCTCTACGATGCAGTATTTCATTGCTGACATAATTACTGAGATGGAAAAAAAGACTGGGGGCAAATGAGCAAAAGACATTTTCGCTGTTGTTTTTCAGTGCATTAGAAGACAACATGCAAGCAACATGCATAACCAATACAATATGTTACATGACATCAGGACATATTATTATATTATGAAACTTCTTACAATTTCTTGAAAGATGACAGATTTCCTAAAAAGTAAGTTTTCCCAATCTCTTATTAGCTCACTGAAGTTACTACAATTTGAAGAACAAGGCTACAAACTGGTCAAGGTAGTGACTGTTTGAGTGAATCTGTTGTACTGGTCTACTACAATTTGTGATTGTGTTTTGTACTGGTGCAGATTGCAGTCATTTGTCAGTGCAGCTAGTAAGTCCATCGCTGCAGGGAAAAGCTGCAACCAGTTGAACTAAATGAACTACAGAAACACAGCTGAACTCCAGCAGCATGACAGCATTGCTCTCTCTATAAGTGTCAGTAATTTATTTGTATTTCATTTTCTCCCTTCTGAATCTCAATTTAATTTTCTAAAAACACTACCCTGTCATGATCATCTATTCTCAGTGTTTTCTAAATGTTAAAATGGGCACAGATCCATTGTGCATGAGATATCAGAGAGCATTGCTGTTGTTCAGGCAATGTGTAATGTAAACTGTGACTCGTAGTGAAGATGAAGCAGTTTTTAAAAAATCTAAATCAAGACCCACTTCATATGTTTTTATCATGATGGATGGTAATGTTAATAAAAGGACATATTCTAAATGAGAGAATCTAAGCTTTATAGAGATAAATCTGTAAAAAAATCCTTTATTTGAGCGTATTCATTACTAAATTTTAGTTAGGAAGTTTAGTTAGTTTAGTTTCATTAGGAAGATTTTATTAGATAAAGCCATAACACACATAACAGTGCCATACACATCTTCTGCATGTTTGCTTATATATTGAATATACACAAAAGGACAAAACTTTGGGGTCAGTGAGTTTTTTTTTTTAATGAATACTTGAAATTGATCAAAATTGACAAACCTATTTGAAACAAATGCTGTTCTTTTGAACTCTATCATCCCTTTTTTATATTTTCCACAAAAATATAAAAAAGAAAAAAAAAATCAGCTTATTTGAATGATTTTTAAGAATCATGTGGCACTAAAGACTGATGCTGAGAATTCTGAAATTTGGATTGAAAAACTGTGTGTTTTCTGCACTCACAGAGAAGCTGTAACTCCTGATGGTTTCGTAGTCCAGTGGGACCGCCACACGCACACGGAGGTCTGCTCTGCCCTGCACTGATGTGGGAGAGATGCTGAAGTGCTCCGAGTTATTCCCCGTCAGGAACACCTGAAACATGCTGTTCACCCCCTGCAGAGAGAGACAAAGTCATTTTGCACCATTATTAATTTTCCACAGCTAAGCAGCAAACAATTCTCCTAATCAAGTTGTTTCTCAAAGAAAAATAACTTTACAAGTCTCAGAAATTGCACAAGATATCTCAGTATCTCAGACTGTACAGCAGTGTCAAAGTCAGAACATGATGCACATTCATGTTAAAGCTCTTACGTAAAAAAAAAAATAGTTATGAAATGGTCATATTTTGGTTTTGGGATTCCCAACAACAGGTTGACATTCATGCAAGACTGCAAGTCTTATAATATGCATTTATTTTTTACCTTATTTGTTCAAAGACTCCTAAACGATTTGATCAACAATACATTTTTCCAAACCCGTTCTGTGCATGATGCTAATTTGCTGCGATAACTAAGCATTTTGGGCACCTAGTGGCAAAGAATGAATTTGCACTTTTTTATTCAGACTAACTAGTGGGGGCAATATGCTAAAGTTTCATGTTGACATCAATAGTTTTCAAAAAGAAAATCCATAATAGAGGGCACTTTAAAACCAAGTAAAAAACAAATGGAATATGTCAACACTAGGGTTTCTATTTCCAACACAGTCTCACAACCAATTCGTACGAGGTGCCAAGTTTGTGCCAATTTGTACTAATTCGTACAACCTCACTCCTACGATTTTGTACGATTTGTCTAAAACCCTCTGATGGGTAGGTTTAGGGGCGGGGTTATGTTTAGGTCATTCGTACAAATTAATACGAATTGGCAACTCGTAAAATATGTACGAATTGCCGTGAATTTTAAAAACACAACTTTTTCTATAACTTTTTCATTAATTCGACCAAAAAAATCAGCTCGTGGTTTGAATAGCTTTGCTCCCAGACTCAAAAAATATCACAACAACAGTTATTCTGAAATCAAGATACATTTACTAAAATTACATAAGATAAGAAGTTTTGTGTGAAGAACAAATGAAAATGGGTTCAGAAAAGTCAACTTTATCCAAAGGGAATGCCTGTTTTAACAACATACAGACATTTGTTCTTGTTTCAGTCAAGAGATAAATGTTCAGTGTGTATCTTATCAGTGTGTTTTAGAAAAAACAAACACTTTTTTTAGTGATTTCATAATTTATTTGGAATAACTTTATGAATTTAATACTTTCTGCTGCCATTTACGTCCTCAATTTGTGAAAGCATGAATGTGATGTTTTTTTAAGGCATGCAGGTTTGAGTGTACTTCCCTTTTTCCAAAGGAATTGAGACAACTTTGACACCAATAAACCAAGAGAACTTCATTAAGTCTCATAAAAAAAGCAAAATTTATCATCCAGCATACAGTACATCACACCTGCAAAAAAAGTGTGTTTTGACAGGGATTTTATTGGACAGACTCAAAATAAAACTTCAAACTTCACATGAAAAAAGTAATAAAATGTTCTGCAATAATCATTTCTGCCTCTCGTCATTGTATCAGGTACAGAGAGATCCCGAGCAAATGGAGAGATGACAGGAAGTCCCTCATTAGTGTCATTCTCTCTTCCATGAGGCCAGCGAGGGGAAGACAGGACATATGGCAGGAAGGAAGTAAATTCAATGATGACTCATCACTATCTTAGAAAGCGCAATTTTTATTACACACACTCTGATTAAACACAATGCTAAAGTGTGAGTGAGGCAGCTGGCACTTACACTGACGGAGAGATTCGCTGACTGAAAAACACACAGTTGCGTGAGCTGTCACAATAACTTACGACGAGAAGAAATATCTGGAATATAGTTCAGACGGAAAGCGAAGTGAACGTACCGACCCAGACACACACGTAAGCACAAACATACTCGAAAAGCAATAATGTTGAGCGTGGTGAGAAGAATCTGATTGATTATTGTGTGTGTTTACTTGCTGCTTATCTCTACTAAGTCCACACTTATCTGTCTCTACAATCACTCCATCTCTTCGAGTCTCCTTCTCTCTTTCTTTTTTTGTCGTAATCTCTCTCTTTCACACAAAAGGGAGAAGATGGGTTAAGGGTTTTTCTCTTATCAGATCTCACATGCACACACAGGCGCTGACAAACCAACATGGTAGACCTACAAACCCAGCTAGTCTATGTGTTAGTGAACATTCAGGATGGATATAAAGCTGAGTAACATTATGAATATTTTAGTTGACTGTTCTTCATAGAGCAAGAGCGTGTCATTACAGTAAATTAGCAATCCTGTTCGCAACTTAGTATGCAGGAGCATCACTTGAAGTACATTAATAATTTGATTCTTGCTTTTAGTTGCTGCCGGTTGACACGCTGTGTGTCATTGTGAAAGTGAAACTACTTTGTGCTTCCAAAAGAGGACATAACTAGAAATCAGTGGTCAAGTTGTACTCACAACACTGTTCCAGAACACTTAAAAACAAATATTAGAGTGTGCTCAGCGCATATACGGAGGATGGACCTCTAAAACATGGAGAGTAGCCTATGCTGGCTGTGGAGAGACTATAAAGAGAAGCAATTCTACCTCTGCAAGAACAGTCTGTCCTTAAAAAAAATCGAATATTACTAAAACTAAATTTAAAAAAGTTAAATAATAAGTTTAAATACTAAAATTAAAATATTAAAGCTAAATAGAAATAAAAATTAAAAAAACATACCCGTATAATAAAAACATAATCGCATTACTAAAGATTAAACTAAATGACACCAAACAAAAAAAATATATATAGGTAACACTTTAGAATAGGGATGGTTGTAAGTCATTTATAAGTGATTCGTTAATGATGAAATGTTCATCTACAAAACATTCACAAATGATTAATAAGTGATTATTATGTTTAGTTAATTAATTTACAAGTCAATTACAAGTTGTGATATGTTGAAAAGCACAAAAAAATTAATAAAGAGTGTAAACCCTTTGTCTCATTAGGACAGACTTGAGTTCTGTGTGGAGTGTGTGGTAAAGAGGGTAAACACATGGAGTATTTTAGCACTGTGCACCTCATGTGAACGTCAGTTGAGGGTAAAACTAATTCACATTATCACTAGATACCATACACTCCACACAGAACACAAGTCTGTCCTAATGAGACAAAGGGTTTACACACTTCATTAAATTAAAAAAAAAAAATTGTGCTTTTCAACATATCACAACTTGTAATTGACTTGTAAAGTTTAATTCTCAAGTTTAAATTTTCATCATTAACTAATCACTTATAAATGACAATGGGTTATTCTAAAGCGTTACCAAAATATATATATATAAATATAAAAACAACTGCTAATATAATATGTAATTAAATGCTACAATAGTACATAGTACTAAAATGTATTTTAATCCAAGAGTTACAGCAAAAATATGATGATACAGGAATTAAATTCCCTATTATATATAATAAGTCTTGTGTGGAAAAATTTACTCAAAAATGCATTTGTGCAAAAACAACTACTGCTCAGTGTTTATATTTTTACATAGAGATAAAAGCACTACGCTTAATGGAAACTGCTAATGTCTACACACACACACACACATCCCCCCAAGATTCCATTTGCAAAAAAAGCCGTTTGTGACCGTAACGTGGTGAATTGATCCGGACAGAGAAAATAGTTTCAGAGTTCAATAAACATTTAACCCCGAGGTGTTTCCTTACAGAGCAAAACACACACAGAATGAACAAGAAAACAATAGAAAGAGATTGAGAGCGTGAAATAAAGGACGATAACCGAGGACCAGCCCTCGCTAAAGAGAGCAGCACTCCAGGTTAATCTGAGATATTCACTTCTTTTATATCTCTCAGTTATGAAAATCCCTCCATCACGCCGCTCCTCAGGCCAGACGCTGTAATTGAGGAGGCGAATGAGGAGCCGGGGGCCTTGCTGAAAGGAAATCCGACCGAATGATTGGTCACTACACAGATGAAGACAGAGAAAGAGAGTTTGTGTCAATCGAACTCTCACATTCAAGCATAATCAAGGCATTCATTTGTTCAGATATTCTTCTTGTTTTATGATCTACAAATGCAAATGTGAGCCACCAAACACTATTCTCTTCTTAAGAGTTAAAGTTTGTTGTTGTACAAACTAACTAGCTAGCTGCCGGCTGATTGTCGTGCGGATTGACACAATCATTAATCCCGAGTTTCATTCTGATCTACATTAACCTTAATGCTAATGAAGAGACGCAGACTGCAGTTGCTGACATAACACCTCATTATCTCTGAACAATCATCCGTTTGAAAACACGCAGCCTGAGATGCTGTAATGGACTATCGGAGTGCTTTTATAGCTTTTAAGGTGATGTGTGTAATTTTTTTTGTTACAACGCTATCTCCTATCTTGGCTTAATATACACAGACAACTACAAGCAAATGATTCATTGGTTCATTTCTGCAGCAGAAGTAAACAATATGACTCTGTGGCACTTTCAAAACATTGAAAACACAGAGGACACAAAGATTAATTTCTCATCAAATTTTCCATGCTAGCAACCACAAAAAAACACAAAAAAAAAACACCACAGCAACTGCCCAGCAACTATTGCATCTAGAACCCAGTTGAAAACACAACTAATGCAGTAACAACTACTCTACATTCTCAGAACGAAAGGTACAAAAGTTGTCACTGGGGCATATCTACTAAATGTGTACTTTCACAATGAAAACTGCACCATTTAGGGTAAATAAGATGCAAAGGTATAGAAAGTTACCATACAAGTCAGGCCTGTAACCATTCAAAAATAAAATAAGGTTCTCTATGAGTGAACTGCATGTATAATGTTTCAAGAATGTTTAGCGTCTGCGATAAGAAAATGATTGCTGTGAGACACTGAATGAGGCTAGAGAGAGCAGAGTTGTCTTTTCCACTTAATTTGACACTTAAAAAATAATCAAGTGGGAAGTTGAAGTTTAAGTTTGATGTCTTTATCTGGTCCTATTTGCAAAATAGTTTTCAGTTTTTATTTGTTTTTATATCTGACAACACTTGGACAACACCCCATGGACAGGTTCTTGTTGACAGAATAGCACATTCGATGAGGGAAATGCAAAAAATGTAATGATATTATCTCTAAGAAATGTTACCAATGCTCCCAAGCAGTAGCATTTAAGACTAGAACATATTTTGACTCACAAAAAAAAAAAGATACAGAGCTAGAGTCTTGCATAAAATGCGGAATTGACACACTACATGTAAACAATATTCTTTGTTGTATTTTCCTGTTAAAATTACATAGTTTTGTTGGAATTCTTCAGCTTTTAAGACCTGCTGGTTTCTCTGGTAGTGGGCGGGACTTCTAACGGCGATCTTATTGGCTCGCGCTCACCTATTGTCATCCCTGTTTTGATTTCAAAAGTATCATAATGCAATTAAAAAAAACTACTATGATGATTTTCTTCTCAAGGTGTCCATAGAGGGTCAATAATATTTACAATAACTTGTTGAATTTGATAGGTGTCTCTCATATTGTCCCACAGAAACATTAAAAAAGTGTAGATTAGTGTACAATGATTTTTAACAATAAAAATGTATTCTATACAGTGTCCTTTTATTCGATTAAAATATATAGATATTGGGGGCATCCAAGTTATTTGACATATTTGAATAGTTATTTGTAATTCAGTTGCTAACCCAGTT
>JAUMHI010000054.1:19361561-19388048 GCA_032359435.1 Enteromius unitaeniatus | reverse complement strand
ATATATATATATAATAAATAACCTCTAACATTGAAAATACACCTCTCTCATGCTATTTGTGACTCTTAGAATGAACATAGAATTTTCTCATGAAATTATATACACACACACAAGGTGCCTTCATTCTCTACACCCTTTTTAACACTTGTCTTATCTTGACCTGACCACATCAGTCCTGTTTTTTCTGAACATTAAGTCTCAGGCCATCAAAAATCCAGACCAGAACTTTTCATCCCTCCATAGCACTGATGTGGATCCTGCTGACCTACGACTGCGTTGGCAAACAAAGGAACAATCATATCATTAAGTCTTACTGACGACACTACAGTTCTGGGACTCATCAACCCAGTGTGCGGACAACAATCCCTTAACATCAGCAAAACAAGGGAGTTGATTGTTGGCTACAGACGACACAAAGCAGCTCGCTCTCCTGTGCATCAGCAGTTAGACTCTAGAAACATCACTCACATTCATACAGAGTTCAAACACCCATTCTCCTTGATAAGAAAGGGACAACAACATCTGCACATCCTAATGAAACAAATCTGTGGGGACATACAGAACATAATCTCATATATATATACAGAGTATACAGGTAGTTGACAAATAAAAATTGGACCTATGGTGTGTCCTATGTCCTATGGTGTGACTTGTGAGGGAAAAAACTTAACATGCAAATACACAAAATGAGAAAAATGTATCTTCATTCTTAGAGTTACAAATACAGTAGCAGGAGAAATGTTTACTGTATCTTCAGTGTTAGAGGTTATTTTTGCCCCATTTTTGCTGTCACACCTCTGATGCGTCCACTGCCCATATACATATATATATATATATATATATATACTGCATATAGACACACTGTATATATACATATATAGACATGTGAATTGGCGGTAAAACCTGCGTTTGAAAAGTATACAGAGGGTATGAGAAGGAGGACAGGATGCAAGTTTTTTAAGTGATATTCACATTCTCATTCACATTGCATCTAAATAGCCCAAGATCTGATTTTCAATTTTCTAGTTCGTACTCTCATATTTCATTTTGCTCCTGTTTATTTATTTATTTATTTATTTATTTTTGTGTGTGTGTGTGTGTGTGAGTGTGTGTGTATGTTGTGCTCATCCACTTTCTTGAACATGACGAGAATGGAGCAGAAAGAGAAAGTGAGATGTGAAAGATGAGTAATGAAGCAGAAGAGCAGCACTCCTCCTCTTCTACCGGATGCAAATAGCTCTGAACGGGAGGGGATGCACATCTCCATCCTCCTTTATTCCATCTCTCTGATCACTCTCTCCTGAATCTACCAATCACAACTTACACTAAAAGCACATGCAACGGGAAGCCACAATCCAAATGCCCCCAGCAAGCCCCACCCCCAATTAATGACACTGTTTTCTACAGTATTTGCATTACTGCAGGAGGCACTATAAAACAAGGATAAAAAAAGAACATGTATGAATTATATTTTAATCTAAACATAATATAATATATATATATTTATAATTATGTATATATATTTTTTTTTATATATATATATTTTTATTGCATTTATTTAAAATGATTTAAATGTCATAAAAAATTATGAATATTTTAGATAAACCATTTATAAATAAGAATCGAATTCATATACATTTATTTTTTAAATAAAAGAAATATTAATAAATATAAAAACTCATAATGCATACAACCACAGGCATGCACACACGTGTTGATGTTTAGGCATGTAATGTAAAAATAATGAACAGTTTTTAGTCACTCAGTCGTACAAAACGATATTACACTTTTGATCTTTTACACTGACAGCCAAAGACTGTGTGTTTGTGCATATGAACACTGAGCTTGTAACACATAAATGCAGTGGCATATGCCGACAACCCATGTGAATAGAGTGTATCTCAGTCTGTAGAGATGTGTATGAAAAAATATTCACTATCTAATCAGCTCACACTCCACACACACACACACACACACACACACAGCTCATGGCTGACTGGTCACCAAAGGTCTGTGCTGTGTGTTTAAGAAGAAAGATAATCAAGAAAGAGCCTGGAAGGCCGAGAGACACAGAGAGAGAGAGAAAAAAAAGCAAGAGTGAGAGAGAGAACAAAATGCACAAAGAGAAAAAGTGATGGTATTTGGGTACCTCATGGCGAGAGCACAAGGACGCCACAAAGAAAAACCCTCCATCTCCCATTCCTCTGCCTCAATCATTCAAACTCTTTCATTCTCTCATTCATCTTATTTTTTGTGTCTCAGCGGGAGCGAGCCAGGGTCAGACGCACACATGGGATGAACACACCGCAGAAATGGTACGGAAAAGACAGGGAAAGGATGATAATGAAAATTTTGTCATGATTTACTCACCCTTGAGTATCTCTCTTTTAAGAAAAAAGCTAACTTTTAAGCACAGCTCTTTTCCATACAGCAAAAAACAGGCACTGTCTAGCTCCAAAAAAATAAAAGAGCACCATAAAGCAACATTAAAATGGTTTATATGGTTTGTGACACATATCTCAAATCATCCAATAGATTTGCTTGAGGAAATGACTACATTTCTACACTGTAGCTTTCAAATCTCACTCATGTTTCAGTAAATTCACATTTTGACTGAATCACAAAAACGGTGCAATGTTTCACATTATGAGCAGTCTATATGACAGACGTACATCATAATTTTTTTTTTGTGGAGCTTGACAACTGTATTTTTTCATTGTGTGCAGAAGGAATATATGCAAAATAGAATGACAATTCATGAATAAAGCATGCAAAATATTTAAAAAAGAAAACAATCTGGGATTGGAAGGAAGAATAAATAATGACTATTTTTATTTTGGACCTGAAAAAAGGCAAACAGTCCGATAAAACAGCTTTGAAAGCATCAACTGCCAGAAAGACTAAATTACCACATAAACACTGTTTCTCCATTTGGTGTGTCTCATATCTCTTGGTCTCATTTCTCAGGCTCTATCCATTTCGTTCAGGTGAATTGTGTGTTTTTTTTAATAGAATTAAATGCAAATGGGCAGGGAGCTGATTATCATACAAAAGGTGCATTGCACAAAAAGACAGGGCATCCCAGCTTCATTTATTTCTTTGATACTGTTGCATTCGTTCCAAAAAACTGCAATTATCAATCTGCGTATGTGTAAACTGTGCATGCATGTTGATTTGATTCTATAATCGCTAATTTGATCAGCATGTACATGCACGGTTGGTGAAAGGCTGCTGCGTGTGTGAGAAAACATTTGTTTACTGCATTATAAAACAGCGCTTTCAAACCCTCATATCAGCGGGGGACAGCAGAGGAAGGGGAGTGTTTATCTGTAATGGCTGCTCTTTGGGGTGACGTCTATTTCCTGTCTATTAGATGAGGGTCCTGTCGGAGGAGCTGTATTATCAGCGGCTGATTAAACTCACTGTGGTGGAGACCCAGTGTGGCCATGGAGAAAATCGCTAATTATAGGGCCAGTCTTCACTTTTCACTGCTGCTTTTACCCTTGATAATAAACCACTTTGGATTTTACTGCTGTGAACAATAAAAAAAATCGGAGCATTGTAATGTTTACTCTATGCTGTTGCAAAGTTATCAGCGCAGTGAAGTTTTCCGTGTTTTTGTGACCTCGTCTTTACGATTTGACGGCAGACTAAAGCTTTCAATATGTCATTTTCAGTCAGGGATGAAAAATTCATATTTACCCAAACAAAAGGCACATTGACTTGCGCCTCAAGAGAGAACGTTTGAGCAGAAAGCTTATAAGGGGGGAAAAGAACCATGTATGGTTTCTAAATAGCAATGAAATAAAATGGAGAGCAAATTGAAAGCGATAAAGTCTCAGACTGCTCAAATCTGAACAATATGTCCAAGTTTGAAATCAAAAAGTCTACAATTTCAGAAAGAACTCCAATATTTTTAATAAATTCATGAAATCAGTATTACAATTGTATGCTCTCTGTCTCTTTGTATGTCAACAAGTGTTTCATCTATTTACATTTTTTGGAGGAATATCTAGGATGGATGGATGGATGGATAGATAGGAAAGACTATCTTGTCTCTCAAGCTATGAAAGAGTAACCTAAAATAAAAAAAAAGTAATAAAAGGAGAACAGGAGATAAAAACAATGTAAAATGAGAAATTGATTGATATAAAGATGAAAGAGGGTATGAGATATGAGCACCACAAATAATCAAGTGCAAGAAGCATGCAGCATACACAGTATGTATGGTACATCAAAAACATTTCACATTATATAAATGTACTTCTCAAATCCACATACTCACACATCGATATTCTCACTTCAAATACACAAGCAAACATCTACATGTGAGCTCATGCGCACACACACACACACACACACACATATCAAACATTTGATTATAGCTGCGGTGAGAACAGATAGATACTAATGCCCTTATATTATCTAACATTATGATTATATAGAGTTGAGGAGAGGTGTGTGTGTGTGTGTGTGTGTGTGTGGAGCCGAGCAACCGTTTGCAATCACTTCATGTAGCTTTGCAGCAGATAGAGGCTCTCTGTGAATATTTAACATACAAGATTTATGAGTCAAACAACAGCAAACAAAGACTCATTTAATATTCAAGTTAAACTAAATGCAACCTTCCCTCATTTATAAAGACAATTCAAGGCATGAGAGCACGATAAAAGAGATGAAGCAAGAGCGAAGGAGAGAACTTGTATGAGAAGTGATGATGGTAGGGGTCTTATAAAACCAGGTAGTTTTCCCCGCACAACTGATGTTTTTGTGTAAATCATTAAGTGATCAAATAAATGTACACAAAACAGATGGACAGATAGATAGATACACATATCATATGGATGTAGTGGATGCTGTCTCACACTGACTTTCGGTGTCACAGTCACAGTCCTGCTATCTCTTTCTCCATCTCCAGGAAAAAGACAGAGTGAAAAAGGAAAAGAGGGACGGGGTGCAGGACTCAATTATACATCAAAGCAGTTGTACTAGGAATATGAGGAAAATGAAAGAGAGACTGAAATACTGAATGAAACAGAAACAGGTAGGACAAAAAATGTGCTAGATTAACTGATATCTGGTAAAGGATTAGCTAAACAAAATGTACTCAACTTCAGTTAACAATGACTTTATATGACACTCTGTATTTCATAAACCTATAATATGAGTTTCAACACTTTTTGTACTTCCTCAAAGCTTGACAGCTGTTACGCTTTTGTGTGTGTGTGTGTGTGTGTGTGTGTGAAAAATATCTTGATTGACATGAGGATGAGCAAATGATAGAATCATCATTTCTATCTGATTAAACTAGAAAATGCAAGCATTTACAAACACGGAAACTAATATCCACAAAAAAACACTATCATCACCCACATGGTCAACATATATCACAGTGAAAAATCAGAACGAATTACATAGACTACAATCAATACCAGAAATGAAAAAGCATATAAAAATGAAGTTTGCAGTCTGTGAGTAAATCAGTTAATGAAATTACGGTATTTAACTGTAAATTTAACTTAAAACCGTAAATCCTAAAACATTATTACCATATTTTTTTATGGTCAAATTCTAGCAACCAGTTGTCGCTTTTTTACAATTTTTTTTACATAATTTTTTTTCAGTGTGTGCTGTATAATTTCTGAGCGTTAATCTGAACCAGGGGTGGGCAACTTCGTTCTTGGAGGGCCGGTGTCCTGCAGAATTTAGCTCCAATCCTAACCAAACTTACCTGCCTGTAACTTTCTAGAGAGCCTAAAGACATTGATTTGCTTCTTCAAAGGTGTGTTTGATTATTGTTAGAGCTAAACTCTGCAGGACTCCGGCCCTCCAGAACTGAAGTTGCCCAGCCCTGATCCAAACCAAACTTCACCATTAGTAATGAGCTATAAAAATCCACTGTAGTCCATAATATGCTATCGTTAAAAAGTTTGATTTTTTTTCAGCAAGAACACATTAAATTGATCAAAATGTAAATTAAAAAAAAGTTAATTGTAAATAAATGCTGCTCTTTTGAACTTTCTTACATTTTTGAACATTATTAAATTTATAATGGTTTCCACACACCTCTTAACTACTGTAGGTACTGTAAAACCGTTTATTATTATTATTATCAGCATATTAGAATGATTTCTGAAATATCATGTGACACTGCTAAAAATTCAACTTTGATCACAGGAATAAATTACATTTTAAATTTAGTTAAAATATATTTTTTTTACAATATTTCTAATCAAAATAATGACAGCCTTAGTGCATCAAAGACCTTAAAGATCTTAACCAAATCCAAACCTTTGTACATCTGTTTAAAACAGCATGAATACTTTTAATATATTAAGCATTACAACCTACTATTTTTGGAATTTGTCTTTAAAGTCTTTTCCTGCACAATGAATCAGACTCTTGAAAGCAAACTGCTTCCCACACAAACGAGCAGCCTGTGATTAAGGCATAATTCATTTCTGACTAATCTAAATTTCACGTGTGCTACAGGAATGAATGTGAACGTGTAATTCTGCGGTTTGGTTGATTCAAGGCATGGAAGACTCTTTCTATCTTTCTCTGGTATGACAGGTGAGATTAGACTCCAAAAACTGCAAACACAAATCAAAGGTGCTCTTCATGCTCAAGCAGATACAGGACACAGAGACAGGGAGAGAGAGTTTGACGGACAGGACACAGGCGTTGTTAGTATTAGCCACTGAAGTGTAAATGATGTGTGCTAAACTGCAGCGAGATGAGTCTGCATCTGTGATATCTCACTAAATAGCCATCAAAACACACATGGACACACAAGCCCCGACAGAAACACACATGCAGCATCATAAATACACTTCCAAGCAACCTGTTCTCGATGTTAGTGGCATTTTAGGAATCATAGATGCATTCCAATATGAAGGTTGAGTCCTCTAAAATAATTCTTGGGCAAAATATGTTCACATATACAGCAATTTGCAGCAACAAAGAAACCAAAAGACATTCATTTTCAATGAGAGATGACAGTTTAAGGCCATAAAGACCAAAGAGGAAATTAGTTGTCCCTAATTACTGTAACACTTGCATTGGTTTTGATATGTTTGTCTCTTTATATGACTTCAGCAGCCCATTATATTCGAAGGTTTGGGTCAGTGGTCTCCGCTGACTTCCACAGCACTGTAAATAGAGGTTAAGAAATATCCGGTTACACACATTCTTTTAAATATATATTATTTTGTATTAAGAGGAAGAAAAAGATTCATAGAGGTTACGATGATGGTTCAGCTGTGCTTCACAGAATTCCAAATATATTCAAATACATTTTCTTTTATGAATTGTAATATTTTTATATTATATTTTTGTAAAACTTCTACCATAAAATAAGTAGTATTGATCTCTAAAAATTTCTTCAATAAGCAAAGAAATAAAATAAATAATATCGATCTCTCTTGAATGCCAGCTATTGCCCCAAGGATGCCAAACCTGATCTACTGAATAAACACAAATGCTAAATATTTGAGTGCATCTCTTTCCATCTTCCTCCCGCTCTCTCTTATTCACTAGAGGTGCAGGGAAAGTGCTCTCTCTTCCGTGTGTGTGTGTTAGTGTTCATAATAGATTTCAGTGAGAGTGACGGGAATAAAGCCTCCAGTTTACCGCTCCAGAAGTGAATTCCATAATGACTGGCTGGGGAGAGCAATTCCCTTCCCTAAACATCCGCTGCTTTACATTTGGCAGGCAGTTTTCAAACAGATCAAGAGGCCATATCATCACTGTCCACCACAAATCTCCATTTCCCACAGTTCCATTTTTCTTTCAACGTAAATTGAAAGCCGGCACACTTGCTCTTTGTCTTCTGTATGTTTGGCAGGTTTGGGAGTGAAAATAGTCAGTTTGGAAATATCATATTTTTTGTTCTGACAGGGCTGAGCTCACCCTTCAAAATATTTATTAATACTATTAGCTGCTTCCCAAAACAGTTATTAAGCTTGCCACAGTATGACATGCAGCACTGGCCTATCATTTACTAACAACCTTTTATTACATCTTCACAAATTCGTAATGCATTCATCTCATTTAGTTATCCAAGGCCAGTTTTGGACATGACACAAAAATTAATCAAAACTGTAACCAAATCATGGCACTTTGTACATTGTTCAAAATAAAGGTTCTTTATGGGGAAAGAACCTTTAACATCTATGCAACCTTTCCAAACCAAAAAAAGGTTCTTTACTGAAGAAATTTGTACTGTAGAATATTAAAAAGTTCTTTTAAAGAACTAATAACTAAAAGGTTCTTTGGGGAACCAAAAATGGTTCTTCTATGGCATCCACCTCTATATTTGAGCATCTGACGCCACATTTATAAACTTTAAGGCTGTATTGCACGGTACAGTACATGTAATTTACATATTAATCGTAGATTAATAACAGAATGCATTATCTGAAAGTGCTTCTGGGAAGTTTCTGTGGACTTGGAAGTTTTAACATGATGCAAAAATAGAGCAAATGATTTATCACAATGAAATATTTGCATTTTATCATTCTTGTGTTGCCATGTGTTACTCTACCGTATATCAGCAGCACAGAAAAACATCCTGACATGCTGCTCACCGCCACAGGAGGATCTCGACTCTCTCTGAAGTCAAACTGCAAATGCAGTGTGTTTGCATGCTTTTGCACATAAACAAGCGCCAATAAGTTAAAATCCAAGCCAGTCAAAAATCAGCCAGTCAATCTAATATCAGAGTGATTCCACTATAAACACCCTCAACAACAACACACGTTCCTACAAATCTTTCAGTAGCTTAAACAGTAAAGCAAGGTTTTGATTTCCATGAAAGACGCAGGAACCGAAAAATGTATACCTTCAATGTCATGCATGTCCCTCTGCATAAGAGCTCAGCAATAGGCCACAGTTATAACTGACTATTAGCAATTTACAGTATATGAGAAATCATTCTGTGTCTGACACAATACACAGTGCCCATCCTAACAATGGCACTGCCACTTGCACAGAGAAACACACTTTCAAGGTGTTATGCCCTGCATTTACATAAATGTGAATGAATTTTCAATGAAGACACACATTGTGCAGCTCTTCGGGTGATGATAAACTCTCAGGCACCTGCTCACTCTCACATGCAGAGCGCGATATGTTCAGTCTATGACACGCAGCGGCTTATTAATGAGCGTTATTCATCATCTTTCTTATTACACTACACAAAGCAAATCGATTTCTTACAGGATCAGGTCACTCTTCAGTGTATAGTATCACCCCTGCATTTCAGGGTTGGCAAAATATTGAGAATTTAGCAGCTTTTTTGTAAAACAATGAAATTATTTAATTTCCCCAATTTTTTTTATTCTCTAATAGAAAATTCAAGTAAATGTTTTTTTTCTTCTAAAATAAGTAGTTTGAATATTGTCAAAACATTTAACAGCAATCAGACATATTTTAATTTTGTCATGCAGGTTCACAAAATGTCCAATTAACATAAAAACAAATGCTGACATTATTTCTCTGTTGATTATATAATTTGATATATATATATATATATATATATACATATATATATATATATATATATAGTCTGTATTTTTGACTACAAATACAGTACAAATTTTTATATTGTAGCAATAACAAAACTGAATAAGGCTTCAGTGTCACATTATCCTTTAGAGATCCTTTTAATATGTTGCTTTAAAGCTCAAGAAACAATTCTCCTTATCAATGTCGAAAAGAACTGCATGCTTAACTCTTTTACATCCTTCTTTAAGGATTGCTTGATCTTTACTGTCCATGTCTGATCAACGTAATGCTGTATACATTTCATTTCCTAAAAGAAAAAGCGGTAAAAAAACAAAAACATTGCATATATGCACATAAATTTAAATCAACAAACCGAATAGGATTCCAAAACAGTGTTTTTCCTCATCACATTTAATATAATTCTCTTGCTGTAGCACTGTAGTTCCAGCAGCTGAACAGTGCCATCACAGAATAACAGTGTAGTAAACACTGACACACACAACTGCATGCTTACACACACACACACGCACGGCTGTAAATTTAAGCAGCTTTATAACTGTCAAATGAAATGCTGTTCACCTGCTTTTCCTCAATAAGAAACCTCCCAGTTACTGCCCAGCAAATTACACTGCCAGTTACAAGCCCATTCACGCACACTTCTTTCCTGCAGCCTGCTATGATACTCAACATATTCACAAATCATTCTGTAAGTGCTCTACATTTAATTTCATTGATGTTCTTGAAAGATTTCTTCCTAAAGCAACTTTAAAAAGGTAATATCATGCATTTTTGCTTCTTGTTTTCCGACTGTCACAAATAAAGATAAAAACCACTGCTTAAAAGGAAAGCTTTTATCATCTTTAACCTTTCCTTTTTCAGTCAAGCTCTTCCTACCCTCTTAGGCTATTCCTCATCCTCTGACTCTGAGCAATGATGTCAGGATAATCCCTGATTGGTGGAATAGTTTGAGTGACAGATTGATGGAGTGATGCCACAGTGTGTTTCCACATGCCAAGAGAGGTCAGCGGAATTAATGAAACCATCAAAATATAGAAACAGAGAGACTTAAACAGGAAAAGGTGGTTGGGGTGAAACTGGGGCAGGATAAGCTCGCCTTTCTAAACACGGAGAAAAGACTTCTTGCTGTTACTCTCAAATTAAAGGCATCAATGATGTGTAGTCATAGCAAACCAATGATGTCATCTGTGTCACTGGCAGTAGCTACAGTCTAAATGTGCAGTTAAAAAATAAATATTGTATACGGTATATGATCATTTTATGGTGTTTTAAGTTGCAAAATGCAAATGCTCTATGAACATTGAAAAATTTTACCTTAAGCTTATTAATCACCTATAGAGAAAATGACCTGTCTGACCCATCTCTTTTGGACATGTCTTAAAGTTTAAGTGATCCAGAGATTGCATTATTTAAATATTCTGTTGGATCATAATGATTATGGTTAA
Organism: Enteromius unitaeniatus; assembly: GCA_032359435.1. Lineage (NCBI taxonomy): Eukaryota > Metazoa > Chordata > Actinopteri > Cypriniformes > Cyprinidae > Enteromius > Enteromius unitaeniatus. The sequence goes on along the minus strand of JAUMHI010000054.1, from coordinate 19,377,078 downwards.
AATTCCTGCACGGTGTTTATTTATGCTGAATAAATTAATTTGCTACTTTTAAATTAAATTGCTACGGATGAAAATCACCATGTAGAATAATGTGAATTACAAATAAATTAAATGCATTGTAAAATATGTATAAATCATGTTGTACGGTGTGTATTTATGCTGATTAAATTAAACAAATCTGTAAATATATAAATAAAAATCACCATTTAGAATAATGTGAAATACATATAAATTAAATGCACTGAATAAATAAATCAAAATCTCTCTCTCTCTCTCTATATATATATATATATATATACATATATATATATATATATATGTTTAATGAACCTAAAATAAGCTTCATATTTATTACTTATATTATAAAATTATATTATAAAATATATTATATTATAAAAATATATAGATATACAAGCTTCAACTTACAACTTGATTCACTGAAGCTAAAAGGTAAGAGAGACTCTATGCTGAACAATACAAATCTCCTTGAGTTTTCCACAGGACTGATGAAGAGCGAGAATTATGGGTAACTGGCCAAACATACAGGTCCTCTTCTGTCCTCCTAACTGCAGACAGCTTAATCATCAAGCCTCAGTAAACAACATCAGCTAAATACAGCTCTCTCGCTCACACTCGCTCACTCTCACCCTACTTTTATTTACTCAGAATGACAGATTGAAAAGAGAAAAAAAAAGAACTGTGGCTTTGAAGATTTGCTGTGGGGAGGAGTGTGGGATGTATATAAACACACAATATAAACATCAGCTGAGGTGTGTGTGTGTGTGTGTGCGTGCTATGGAGAGAGAGAGAGATGTCTACTTTACTCTACCAAATTACCTCATGTCAGGGATTAGAAGGGGATGGGCCAGACGGATGATGGGAAAAGGAGAGAGGGATAAGTTGAAGTTAGAAGAGTGCTGATAGACAGAGCAGAGGAGAGTGAGAGAAGGGGGAAGTTTGCCGGGGGTGATGAATATGACAAATAAAGAAAGATATATAGAAATAAAAAGAGTTTACAAATATTCTCTAGATTCCAAACATATTTGGAATTCAAACTTTTAATAAATCCTATGATAAGATATCACTCAGGGCAGGTATGAGGTAAGACACCAGTTCAGTTTGTGTGACACACTGCTGTCAATCAACTATGGTGGGAGTGGTCTCTATCTGTGTGACGTCACACCGACATGCATTTGAGAATTTGCTTGATTTCAGAAGCGGCAACTTATTCTTCTTTTAAATTGATAAAAAAAATACTTGTGGATCTTTATCATTGTAGGGTGGTTGTGTACACACACTTCCAACACACATTTCAGTCCAAACAGCTTGAAAAAGTGCATGTACCGCCGTGTGACCCCTTTAAATCAAAATTAAAACATCAAAATAAAATATGTGTTGTGAAATATATAAATATAAAATTAAAGATCTTAAAAATTAAATAGCACATAAAAATGTAATAAAATCCCTCACCCAACAACACATATTCATTTTGAACAGAATGTTACAGTAAAGGAGAAGATAAATCACATGATAGAAGCTAAACAGGATGTGAATGCCACTGCAAGTTGATTTTGAGAAGTGGATTGTTATACATTACCTCTGGTATTTGAACGGCATAAGGCTGGTTGAGAAATGACGGTGCATTGTCATTTACATCTCCAATCTGAATGTTCACTGTATTCTTGACGACCTAAAAACCAATGAAACCAAATAATGCACAATATTAAATCAATAACAAATAACATTCTACTAATTCTATTTTGGATTTCACAGATTTAAGAACGTAGTTATAGTAGAGTTTAGAGTAGAGTAGAGTAGTAGTAGAGTAATTAAAACTAGAAACGATAAAAATTAAAATTTTAACAAGCGCATTTTTAATGGTTTTAAATAAGAAATCACACAACTGTTTAAACATCTGGAGTCAGTAAAAGTCTCACCAAGGCTGCATTAACTTGATCAAAAATATATAGTAAAAATGTAACATTGTGAAATATGCTTACAATTTTTAAAAAATCTATTTGAAAATATTTTTTCTGTAAAACAAGCTGAATTTAGCTACAGTATTACTCAACGAGCCTTGATCCATCATTTAAATATTGTGATATGGTGCTCAAGGAACATTTCTTAATATTATGAGTGTTGGAAGTGCTGCCTAATAGCTTTGTGGAATACCTTTATCATTGTTATTTGATTTGATTTTTGGGAGGAAAGTTTAAAAGAGCTGCATTTATTTGAAATAATTTTGTGTTTTTTTATTTTATTTAATTTTTTTATTCATGATTCTTCAATAAATAGAAAGCTTAAATAAATATAATTTATTTAATGAACATTTTCTGTAACATTAGAAAAATCCTTACTGTCAACTTCCGAAAAATTATAAGTATAACTATCAATTTCTTACAAAAACTTGTACTGGCCTCAAGCTTTTGAACAATAATGGAAAACCCTAGAGACAGATGGGTGGGAAAAATGGACAGATCGATGATCTTGAACTCACCCCTTGACTGTCACTGACTGAGAACTCCACCTGCATCTCTGACTTGGTCTGAAGACACATAAACAGACAAACAGCAGCATTAAATCACTAGCCCCAGCTCCAGCTGGACAGTCATTCAATTCTTTCAGCATTTGCTCGTGGTTTTCCGCACCTCCCTGTCGAGCGGCTGTCTCAGCCACACAACTCCAGTCGTCTCCTGCACAGCGAAGTACCTCATGGCCTCTTCCCCTACGACACCAAAAATCAACGGCTCACCATCTGGGTCGACTGCCTGCAGCTGGGTAATGGATGTACCTGAACACACAATGAACAATATTTCAGACAACATCTTAAAGGGGTCATGAAAAGTTTAATTTTGACATATTTTCACATAAAATACTTGTTGCTCTTTTAATATATAAAGTCTTGGAGATGAAAAAAAGCCTTTATTGCAACTACGCTACTATAGGACAGCTCATTACAAACTTTTGCAACATTTTTTTTAATGTACTTTTGTCTTGTCTTCTAATAAGAAAGACACTCTTTAAACAAGATACATTTACTTGAGAAGCAACAATATTTGCTAGGTAATATAATAAAAGATATAGTAGTACTGCTGCATTCAAACATCACAGGTGGATACAAACTCATTTAGGGGAAATATGCTGGCAATTTTTTTTAACACATTTATACATATAAAGTAAACTAAACAGCCCAGCTTACGTGTAAATATATCCACCAGTGCAGGAAGCCAACAAAAGATGAGTCACATTTAAAGGTCAAGTGTGTAATTTTTCTGATACTTTTAAAACGTCCCAGTTTAATATGCAGAGACAACTGTAAGCTATTTGCAGGTTGCAAAGAGTGTGAACACTGTCACTATTGTTTAGTGTTTTTTTTGTTCTTTTTAGTTTTGCTGGAATCAGTGAAGAGTTTGGGAACAATGTTTAAAAGCTAAAATTAAGGCTGGACTATTCAGCATTTAAAATCTGAAATCTTGGCATACACTAAACATCTAAACAATCCGAATATATATATATATTGTTCTTAACAATTTTAACCTTCTTTTCTGGTATTAAATAAATGTATGTTTTTATTGCATTTAGCATGAATTATACTTAGAAGTGTGCATTATCTGCAAGTCATTTGTTCGGAAGGCAACAGAAGGCAAAATAATCACCCTACTTAGCATTCGGAAGAGTCATTAGCCTTAGAAGCACACTATGTAGGCAGCTATAATAGAGACTGTGTGTTAATGAGAGTGTGTACTGTATATGTGTGCATCTGTGAGTGTATGTAAAGTAGAAGACATTCCAAATATAAGAAGCACGCATGAAAAATGAAAACAATATGCAATCTAAAATGGGATTTCCTCTTGCTACATGGAATTGTAGTCTGATACGATTTTCTTTGAAATTTTCAGTAACTAACATTAGATCCTAAGCTGCTTACAAACTTTAAAAAAAAATTCTAAAAAAAATCTTTATCTGAATTTTTGTCCTGTTTTTTTGTAAAAAGCCTGGTTCAGGCTACAGTTTTGTTTTTTTTGTAGATTGTACAAAACTTTTGACTTCTGTCTTGTCTTTTCATGAACAAGCAAGCGTCACAGATATAACAGAACTTGTCTACTTGTCACATGCTAAGCCCAGTATACATTACACGATTTTAGCCCAATTTTGGCACAATCTGCTTGAGGTTGTGAGTTGTAGGGATTTGTGAATGACAATGGGCATCATTGTGACACACACCAGGCGAGAAAAAAAATGATGGGGGTGTCGAGAAAGCGAGCTTTGTCAGCGTCTGGCATCTGCGCTAGAGATGTCGCTCCTGGACCACAGTGGTGGACATCACCTGACCAAGGGCACGCGCTGTGACTTTTACATTTCTTTCAGCAGAAATTCACAATAACTCTTTTCAGTAGATCTACCGCAAAACGAAAAGCCGAGGGGATCTCCAGCTCAGGAACGGTGAAGGCTCGAAGTGAAAAGCTGCAAGTGCACTGCATTCATGACCTCTCGTACTCACGTGGAGATGAGGTGCACCTCAAGTGAACGCCAATATTCATTGGCCTTTTATTTGAAGCTCAAAGGCAATTGGTCTCTCTGGCGAGTTCCCATATGTAACGTCGAAGTGATCTGACTGAAAGGGTAACAGTTCTTATAATTCATGCTAAGCACAAAATACTATGATAATAGTGAAAAGTGATTATAGAAAAGCTTCAAAATGAACTCAAAATTGTTACAGGCAAGAAGCATATAAATACACAAACTTGCATATACATATTAAAGGAAAATATGTTACATTTATAAATAGATTTATATTTAATATAAATTACATCAATATATACATGTATTGTTTTTAAATATGTATTGTATGTGTGTGCATTTATATACTGTATACATAAAAAAGCACACACATATTATGTAAACAAAAAATAAAATCTTTTGGATTTGATTAATCGCAATTAAACAAGACATATTTATGCATATAAGGTAAACTCAAAAGCCCACTATGTGCAAATCAGGGCAAAATACTAGGCAAGTATAATATAAATGTATGAAAAAAAAGTTTAAAATTATACAATTTTATCTCACACAAAAAATCTTAAAAGAAGTGAGGGTAATTAAATAATTACAGAAAGGATCTGCTCCTTTAAGTAAGACTTCCTCCAGATATTTTAATCTAATGCAAAGTTATGACCTTGAGTAGCTGTTACTTTAATATTTCATTCTTTCTTTGCCTCATTAATCAAAATCTAAACAAAATAACCCCTTTAAATTAGGTTTTTCACCTCTTTATTTTCTCATTCCTCCTCTCAAACAGTGTCGCTATCCCAAAGCCTGCTACAATACAGCCAAACTAACAAACACATCCTCTAAGCTCATTATACATCACACACATGGAGTCTGTGTGTGTCTGGTAACAGGTGTGTGTTTATGAAGACACCTGGCGAGGGGGTCCCTGACTCATTCCAGCTTTAGTTCTGCTGACGGCGCCAGACGCCTAATGCTGCAAATCCTACATTAATGAGAAAGACAAACAAACAGATCAGACCCAATCCCTTCCACAGCCATAAACACACACACACACAGTCTCAGATTCAGACTCGTGCATACAAACGCACCTACAGACATGGTGCTAGCGAAACCAAGGCATTGGGTCCAGTTCTCAGGGACGAAACGCATGCTTTAAAAGCCACTGTCAAATGCATAAATGTACGCATAAAATACAGAAAATCCAATAGCAATCAATTCACACATATCGTATATCAAATGAAACTATACATATCCAGAAACTACAAAGGTCAATAAGTTAAACCACATGCACACGTATATTAATACACAATGCTGCATGAAAGGGAGGTGAAAACACCTCTAATTAATGGGAGGATTTATGAACTGCACTCTCTGTTTATAATGAGATTTATGCAAATTCTGCTGCTTTTAGTGTGAGTTATAATTTGGTTAAAGACGGTGCAAATTAAGCGGTTACATTACATGCATTAATAATAAAGACTTCCCCCTCTCTTTTCTCCTGTTTTTAGAGATGGAAGAATCCATCGTGTGTGGTCGGGAGAGGGAAGGCTGTTCTGGGTCAGTGATGTGTATCTGTGAACAAAGGGATTGTGGGATATGTTCAGAGGAAACTAAAAACTGTGTAAATGTCAATCTGCAAGACAAACTGTGGTTCTGTCTCAAAAACTAATGAGCTGCTTTGCCAAATGCTTTTAGAAGTGTTAGATTATTGCTAAACTAACAACATGATAACGCTAAGCACAAAAACACAAAACGCAAAGAAATACTGATTATGTTTTTATTTGTTTTGTGATTATAATATTTTTACCAAACTTTTTGGGTATTACATGAATAAATAAAACATAAAATAGTAGAAAATAAGTGCAAAGATTTACATTTCTAAACATCACTTTGACCTCCATTTTTCAGTTGTTGCAGGGAATAATAAGATTGTATTATATGCAACAAAAACATTGTAAGCACAAAATATATAATACAAATAAATTGTTAAAAAATATTTTAACGTTTAGATTTTAAATGAATTTCATTACATAAAACAAAATATAGTCAATTATATTAAAGAAAATATGCGTGTTACATATGGCAATTTACAGTAAATGTATTGTCATTTATATTTGTAAAAAAAAAAATATTTACATATATATATATATGTGTGTATGTGTTTATAAATATAAATGAAATATAAATTAATGCATGGTTACATATATTTGTATATAATATTTTATTTATATTTATAGCAATTTACAGTAAGTGTATTGTCATTTATGTTTGTTATATATATATATATATATTTTCTTTTTTTTTTAATCTCTCTCTACCTGTCTTCCTTCACTTGTTGCAATGCATATTAATTCATTAATCTGCCACCCTAAGGCCAAAAATACACAATCAGCTAAATATTATTTATTTAAACAATTGTAAACATACTTTTTAGACTTTTTCTATATTCATGTTGAATAAGTATACTGTGTTTTAAATGTTTTTATAAATTTTATTTAAATTAAATTGAATTTAAATTCAATTCAATTATATTTCTCACTTTATTCTGCCATCTTTAATTGATTATTACAGTTTCTGAAATGCATTATCTGCAAATTATGCATTTGATTAAATTTCTCAGAAGGTAATATAATCACCCTTCACAGCATTTGGAACAACTGTCCCACCAGAAGCACACTATGTAGGCAGCTTACTAGGTTTTAGGTATGTGTGAAGGTATCTGTATGTAATGTTTGTTTATAAGTGTGACACTCACATTCTCTCTGTTTCTCTCTGGCTTGGGCTGATAGATGACGCTATTTAGGCCACAGTGAGCCCAGTATTATGCGTATGACTGATACACTGCACATTAACACACCACACAGCCGAGAACAACTGACAAGAGCAATGTGCCTGCGGGCTCATCTATCTCTCTCTCTCTCTGTTGCATTTACAGGCTCGTCTCAGCAAGTGTGTGGAATGTTTTATTTTGGAGAATGTAACTCATCTTGATGGCACTGACCAGACAACACAAACAGAAACTCCCAAACAAAGCAACATCAGATCTGACTGCCACGGGTGATTAGAATGACACACAAACAGAAACATGAACATTTGTGAACAGTCTAAAGTCATGGATCACCCAATAATTCTATCATCACTTAATGTCCTAAAGACAGCCAAAACCTGTATTCTTTTACAGAACACAACATGTGAGATATTCAGCAGAATGTGCTCTTCTCCATTACATAAAACAAATACCGCCAAAGTATGTCAAGCTCCAAAAAAGCACCATGAAAGTAGTGTGACTCATGAGCTATATTTTGAGTCTTCTGATGCCCTGCAATAGCTGTGTGTGAGATACATCACGCAGTAATCTTTATTGAATAAAGTCCATGAGTCATATGGGCTACTTGATTCTGAAAAGCTATTTACAATAAAACCATATGCATATAACATTACATTAAAAGTGCGTTTTATTTTTAAGAAATTTTAAAATGCAATGTAATACTGTGACAGCAAAGCTGAATTTTCAGCATCATTAATAAAGTCCTCAGTGTCTTTCAATTATTATCGGAGGTCAATTATTCAACCCAGGCTTACATGAAATACAAGCCTCGCCATAATTATGTACCTTACTGCACATTTTTCTGCAGTGTCAAAATGAAATGTCTAGAGAGTGGCTCTAAAACATATGATTAAAACATGACCGTGGTACGTTTGTATTAGGTTGGTACAGGTACGTATTTCAGGGGTTTTATAATGCTGCTCGAAGTACGTTTTGCGTTCAGAGTCACTAAAGATTAACGCTTTATCATGTTAGAAATATCCCCTACAACAAACCCAAACCTAAACATATCCAATAGTTTTAACACATGCAAAAGTAATGTAAAAAGGGATTCGCTGATGCAGCCAGGCTGCATTTAACTTCCTCACACTGTTTTGTTGAACCGTAGTTTCATGGAGCACAACGCCGTATCACCTCAACTACCGAGTAAACCTCCTGAACTAGAAAACTCATTCAAATGAAGCTGTATATGTGACGACAAAGTTCAAAAGTATCAGTTTTCAAATCGTGCAGGATGTTAAAACAGTTTTAAAGTCATAAAAAAACATTGTGCAACTAACTGTGTGAAAATTAGACTTTATTCATAAAGAAATTTTTGTGTAAAAAGGCATAAAAGTTAAAGAAGGAGTTTTACTGTCTCTAGTGTTCATTACTGGAAACTGCAGCGTATATATGTATAGGTACTTGTTTTCGGTTTTGCAGAAATGTATGAAGAGGCAGTTTTTTTCCAATGAGCCCAGGTTGCAATTATTAATATGGCTCTTCTTATTTGAATCAAATCTCACTAACCCCAAACTTGTAAAAAAAAAAAAACATATGTATTATGGTTTCCATAAAAATGTTAAGTAGCAAAAGCTTTTTAACACCGATAATAACAAGAAAGGTTTCTTGAGCACCAAAACTGTATGTTACAATGAGACTTAAAAATTCAAAATTTTGAATGGTAGCTCATATTCTATGGTACTGAATGTTTTATACTGTATATTAAGGTGTTTAACCTGGTTCCTTAAAGCAGTATTACTGTACTATAATACCACTCTAAAACTTTAAGAGTTACACACAGTACATGAATGAAATTTACATTAATGGAAACTCCAAATTCCAATGGAGGACATGTATAGGTGGCTAGTAAAGGAATGGGGAAAAAAAAAAAACAGAAAAAGAATGAAAGATAGAGAGAGGGTGAGTATGAGATGTGATTGTGTAGAGATGCTGGCAGTCAAGTGTTTTATGTAGCTCCTGGTCTGTTGGAGAGGAGGCCGCTGGGGCCAGTAAATCAGCTCAGAGAGGGCATCCATCCCTGGGTAGATCAATAGACTTTCAGCCCCTGTGACTACACAAAAGCTCCTCTGGGGGCCCACAGGGGCCTGGGGTCACCACTCCACCATCACACTGCCAACTTTATTACTATCATCTCAACTGTAATGTTGTACTGCAATACAGAGACATACACACAAACAAACACACACACACACACACACACACACACACACACGTCAGAGAAGCACATTTGAGAATGATGAAAAGCTGCATCCTAAACCAGAAGCACAAAGAAGAGATCTTGCTAAAATCTCAACTGTTTCTCCAAGACAGTGATGGCAATAAAACAAGACTTTTGCTTCTCTAATTTTGGAACAGATTTCCTATATCCACATATCTTCCAAGGTACCAAGGTCTGAATTAAATGTATCATGTATCTACAAATGTTTTTTTATCTTGTCTGAAGACCAAATTATCTAAGCTATGCTAAACCTATTCATTTTATTGTTTAATACTCAACTGTCTCATTTGTGTTTATTTTCATATTATTCCAAGAATTAATTTGAAATTCATGTTGCATGTAAATATAACATCAAAATATATACATGCAACACAGAAAACTTTTACATTAAGTCTCATGAGCAATGTCTGAGCAATAACATCAATAATTCATTAATATAAACAAATGGTAAATTATTCAGAGGCAGTGTTGGGGTCAGTTGGCATTGTGTTACGAATCCAGTTGGACAGTGTTACATTTAAACACCACCAGGACACGTTACTGGTTTTCAAAAAACATATTCTATAACAAAACGCAGGAGTCTTGAACACATCAAAAACTAAAACTTTATGGAGTAGATTTAACATCTACAGTACCAACACTTCATAAAATAAGGAGTATCCTGACTTCTGAATAAAACTGTGTTTATACATATAATTTTATTCTATAAGGATAATTAATAATTAATTAATCTTGTTATTTTGAACTTTCTATTCATCAATGAATCCTAAAACATTTTTTTATTATATATACAGTAAATATACACTGTGTTGTGTGTGTATATATCTATGTGAAGTTGACAACAAGTTTAGGGAGAAGCGCTAACGCATGATTACCCACGGCTGGCTCCGCATTTTCCTAATCAATCTAATCACGTCTCGTCCAATCATAATCACAAGCTTTCCTCTTAAATAAGCCCTCAATCATTTTCTTTCTTATCTCGTTATGCATGCCTCCTCCACCCCTTCTTCGCCTTCGCGCCTTCCTTCTCTAGAGGGCTAGCGGAGCTCGAGACGGATGCCGAGCTCAGCCCTCGCAAGACTTCAAACCACCAGGGCTTGGAGTTCGCCAACCTTCCGACTGGACAGCATGCCAAACACGCTATAGATATCATAAGGAAGTGCGCACTCATGAAATATATATACACAGATTTACGCACATTGTAAAATATATTAATATAGACAAAATTGAATAAATATAAATAAAAACTGTTTTTACTGTATTGATTAAATAACTGCCACTATTCATATTTGCACTTCGTCTAAAAAAAGCCTTAATTTTTAATAATAAAAAATACTCCTGAAAATTGATTTGCAAAAAAAAAAAGTAAACGTCAGGGCAAGCGAAAATGTCGAAAGAGCAGTGAAAAACTAAACTAAACTGCTCACCCATGGAAAAATTCCTCATTGTTAATCTATTATATTATTGCCGGGCATGATTAATAATAAGACAGTGACATGAAGAGCAGAGTTAAAGTGGAAAGCGCTCTATTACGTTATCTCATTGTCACTTAGTCCCACGTACAATCCCGCAGATATCATCAGTCTTTGCCCCGTCGAAAGCGTCGTCTCGCGCGCAGGCGATAAACCGCACATGTTCCACGACTGCGACTCTGATACATGATTCACAGCCTCGAATTCATTACCCATTGTGTTAATGGCGGGTGTTTCATTAATAGGGCTGAACTGTAAATCAAAGAGGCTGTTAATTGGCTTTGTGTCATAATCTCCGTCTAAAGCTGTTCTTCATCTGTGTGCCCGTAATGTCTTAACGCCTGAGTTTCCTCTCCACTAATGAGCACAGGCACTGAAGCACAGGAGCCCTAATTTGTTTATGGGCTATTGAATAAGGTTAGTCTCCCCCCAGAGCATGAGTTATGGTACCCTCCCTAATGTGTTCAGGGAGGAGGTAAATACCATGAGCAGTGTTTGCAGGGGAGAAAAGGTGTAAGCAGCATAAATGATTGATTTGAATGGAGTTGGTTTCAGCGTTGGACGCAGGCGATGTTAGGTCTCTCTCGGGGTGATCCGTGCAAAACTGTTTCTGCTCATGTTTTATGTGAGCATATTTCCATGCATAATTTGACCTGCAATCCCGAGTTTATCCCATTTGATAGACCCCTGAGGAGTCAACATAATCTAATCTGACCAAACCCCCTTCAGTGACTCGCTGCGCCCCAACCATAAATGACTTTAAATGTCAGAGTGGGTCTGATCCCTGTGAGGGTCCATTCACATCAGGAGCTTTCTCACACACACACACATTCTTTTCCTCAACTTAGTGAGCTGCCTTTCTTCAAACCGTCTACAAAGGCAGGAAATGCACATGATACACTAATACAGGCATCAGGTTGTTGATACACCACATTATTAGACATAGCAACTTAAAATATTGGGTAAATCAATTATTGTGATTAAAAAATGTGTATGTATATTATAAAAAGTTTTAAGAATTTAAAATGTTTTTTAAAAAGTCTCGCATACTCAAATTAAGAACCAGTAATACTGTAAAATATTGTAACAATTTACTAATTTTATTCTATTTTATTTTTAACGTAGAATTTTCAGCAGCCACTACTCGAGTCATTCTTATATACTAATTTGTGTTCAATAAACATTTTTCAGTAAGTAATATGCACTTAATAATTTTGTGTAAACTGTGATACTATTTACAATTATTAAACAAATTAATTATAAATATTTTGTAACATTCTCAGTTTTTTTATTTAATGCATCCTTCCTAATAAATATTACTCAAAATTTTAAATGAAAAAAAATAACAATAACAACAATATAGTCTAAACATATTTCGTTATTTAAATACTTAATATGTATATAAATTAACTCAACTTATATAACAGGAAATGAATGTAATTTTAAACACAAGGAAATGTTTTTTTTGTTTTTTGTTTTTTTACTTTTTGAAGGATGGATGGAAGTCTGAAGGACTTATTACACCTAAAAATCTGCACTTAATTTATGTAGAATTGTCTATATTTAATACATTTCAGCTCAGCTTGCAGGAACACTTAACTTCCCTGAATGCCACTACTTCCTAAAATTATCTGAATTGTATTTTAAGTAATTCTTCTACATTGAATTTCTATTCATATTCCAATTTCACTTCCTGTGAGGCATGAACAATTAAATTCTAATCCACACTCATGAATTAAAAGGTCATTTTTTGATTCTAAATTTTACAAGACCCCGCTGTCTGGATATACCATGGTAGAAATGCTAAAAGCAGAGTCACTAATGGCAGATACATTTCTATGTACTGTCATACCTTCTAGTCCTAGTCAGCACATACACATACCGAGAGCCTGTGTGTGTGTGTGTGTGTGTGTGTGTGTGTGTGGCACATCCAGACAGCTCATTTCCATGGATAAAGCTCCAGAGATCACACTTGGTCAGTCCCTCAGGAGGCTATCAAACACTACTGATAAAGACTGTGTCAAATCACACCAGTACAAAAACAGAACACTATACTCTCGACACCACAGGGTTAAGTGCTAGACAGGGAAATTATAATTATTCAAAAACAATGTTAAAACAAAAGCTTCACAACGAAAAACAGTAAAACAGCTTTCACTTGCTGTCAGCAACAGATGTGGGCTCGACTTGAGCTCTAAATGTTCCCTTACGGATCCAATTAATTTAAGGAAGTAAATGAAGTGGTGGATTTTGCCAAACATTCATTTGAAATTCTATTCACAAAAATAGCAACATGACAAAGCACACTGCTTAAAAATGGCAACTGAAGATTTGTCCCAGTGTGTAACACAAATGTCTCTTAAAAGTTCACACAGCTCAATAACAGAACTGCTAAGCAAATTAAAAGGTGAATGAATAAATCATTTAATGCATTAAATCAGTCAGTGACTACATTAACATGTGCACCAATAATGTGATTCCACAATAATCAGAGTTGACTTAAAAGTGGGTCGTCGTGATTTTGCGAAGTAAGACATGATCCTGGATCAACGTCTTTTGTTGGTCCTGGATCAACATTGCTGTCCAAAAATATAAACTTATCCCAATCCTTACCTGATTACCCTTAAACCTACCCCTACCCAAAATGTATGCCTAAAATCAGTGGGAAATGATAGCTGATTAACAAGGGTGTAGAAGCACCTAACTATGATTATAAGCCTAAAACTTCTATATTTCTATACTTCTATATTTTCGATATTTCTAGAAGTTATTCCTCAAAGATGTTGATCCAGGAACATCTTGTACTTGGTGAAATCACGCTCACCCTTAAAGGTGATGGTTTATTTCCCCAAAATAAAACAATTAATCACCCACAAAAAGGTGCATCCATCCATAATAATCCATCCAAAGTAATCCACACAGCAGAGGGTTAATAATAGCCTTCTAAAGCGAATCGATGCAAGTGTGTAAGAAAAATATCATATTTCATAAACCACTATGTTTAGCTTTCAATAGCTGCCATACAGTATGCACATTTACGAATTAAGAATGGCTTTCCAACAAATGATGTAATGAGGATTTGTGAATAGCAGTTTATAAATGTTTTAAATATGAATGTTTTCCTTACACAAAGGCACAGATTTACTTTAGAAGCCTTTATTAACATGTGGAGCACTTGTTATGATGGATGCACTTTATTGGCCTTCAAAATCTCAACACCCATTCACTGCCATTATAAACTTGGAATAGACAAGACATATAACTTCAATTCTATTCGTCTGGAACAAGAAACTCAAATAATCACTATAGGATGGCTTGAGGGTGACTAAACCATGGAGCATTTTTTTCCATTTTTGGGTGAACCACTCCTTAAATCCTTACATGTGAGTTTATTGGCACTAAAATGAGTATATGCCACATATTGTGCTTTACTGTTATGGTTGCCATTATGGTGAGTTTAATTCCATCAGTTTTACTGAGTTGTGTTTAAATGGGGTACAGTTTAATTGCAATATTGCCTAAATCTCATTATAATTGCATGTAAATGTAGTTAATGTTACATAAATATGCGCAAGTTATTAACTTTATTAAATAAATAAACATCATAAAAGTCTCTCTCCTGCACTTACACTCTCTCTCTCTCTCTCGCTCTCTCTCTGTCTGGTTTCTGTATAGAGCATTAATATCAGCGTTGATGGCAGAGCAAGAGACTGATGGAGGTCTAAGTCCAGCTCTAAGTGACTCGTGTGTTTTTAACACACACACATACACACACAGACCTTGGGCCAGTGTGTATTAATCCTGCTGATTTATGGTTAAATCTGCTACGCTTCAGGAGAGCGTACCCTTTGCCTCCATCACCTTATGGTTCAACAATACACAAGCATGCAGAAGCACACACACCGCATGTGCTCAACACACTGCTCAAGCATCACACGATATATCCAGTTAACACACATGATGCAGCTGAACTGATTCCTATATCATATGACACCGATGGCTTATTATTGCCAACAGCCTAGTTTCCATCCAGTGTTAAAAAGTATTTGCGAAATTTGTCTCCAGTCTGTTTCCTTCCAACTGGCCTTTTACCGATAAAATGGTGCGCGTGATGACATCATCCTAAAAAAACGAAAAGTTTTGTAGAATTTTATTTATTTATTTATTTACATACATAGTAGTGAAATAGTTTGCTCTTTCTTTACTGTAACTGCTTTTTAAAATAAATAAATACATAAATAAATTATTTCCTTTTTGTAGTATCTTTTCCACGAATTGTAAAAATAAATAAATATAGATAATGAAATTTGTATTATTTATTTCCACAGTTACACTATAGAAGAAAAGAAATATAGAGGAAGAAAAAAAATGATTTAAAATAAATAAATATAAAATTAAACAGATAAATAAATAAATTACAAAAAAGGGAGAAAACAGGTTGACTAAGATGCTCAGTCAGGTCATGCTTAACCCAGCCAACTGATA
>JAUMHI010000054.1:19319571-19349941 GCA_032359435.1 Enteromius unitaeniatus | reverse complement strand
TGGGAACACAGAGCACATGGGGAGTATACACAAAACACGACATGACATGAAACAGAGTAAGCCACGGATGTTACACCAGCCACCTAAACCTGGCCAACTACCAGAAGCTGAAATTTACTACATTTCAGAGGGAAAACTGTTTCCACACCAGTTTTGTTTTCAGTGTGTATAAGTAAATAGATTAGACAAATATATGCATGAATTTAATAACACTGTTGAATCTTTTTTAATTAAACAGTTTCACTCGTTTTGTTACTTATATCGGCCAAAACAATCAAAATCAATGAAAGGTGTGAACAGAAGAAATAAAATTATGCAGGTTTGGAACAACATGAGGTTCAATATAGAACACAAATTTCATTTTCAGGTAAATTATTTCATTAAGAGCCTTTAGGCCATCAATGTGACCCACACTATCATATCATTCAGCAGCCAAATAAATCACTTCCTTCATCATCAACACAAATTCCTCTAAGGTAAGTCTCCACAACACCTGGCACTGTTTAAACTAGCTTTTAAATGAGATGAGAACACACTGCCAAACAGAACCTAAGGCTGCAACCACTGAAATAATTGCTCCAAGCTCTAAGAAATAAACTGTTTAACGAGGCCACTCATTTAGCTGTCAATCAAAAAATCATTTACATTTGAGAGAGCAGGACCGCTCAATGGAGAGTTTTTTTCCTGGGGAAATTTTCTTCAATTTAAATCAACCCAATAAAGCTTTGGAGTGATTGTCTTTCCAACAGGTATGAATTTTCTCTTTTCAACTTTACTATTTGAGAAAAACTATATTCCATGAAGTGTTGAAAGCCATTATATGTAGCCAGAACCTCCATTCATTTCTATAGAGACCTTCTAAGTGATTAAATAATTGAGTGGGTGAATAGAGTTCAAATAAAGATAAAAACAGCTAATGCAGGTGCTAATTCTAAATTACAGTAAAACGGCCTCTTTGTAACCAAAATGATTTTCATTCTTCTATAAAGTCCAAAAGGGCAAAGTCTTCGGTAGGTCAAGCTTTAAAAATACAAATGGCACCAGTAGTCTATTAAAAAGTCCATATGAGCAGTATGGTTTATTAAGTATTCTGAAGCCATACAATTTCTCAAAAACAGACCAAAATATTAGAACTGGTTTAAAATTTGCTCAAAAGATACTCTGATTAATTAAAAGAATAACATTTATTTAAAATATTTTTTTTGCATTTGCATTTATTCCCTTCATTCATATTTTAGATTACTTAAATAAATGCTTACTGAACAGAAATATTATCTATTTTTTTTTAAATAACTGGCCCGATCTTTAAGAACCTAGATGAGTGGCTCAATGAGTTTAAAAGCATAACTTTCAATCCAAACATTGGTAGGGAACAGTTTGACAATATCAGTATGCTTGAGAAAAACTTTGATAATATTCACCCTGAGGTCAATTCTTGCACCTTTATTATTCAATTGGAAAAGCCAAGGAGCTCATTACAGAGAACACTTAAACATGCAAAAAGTGGCCCTCAAAGACACACTCATACATGCATTAATGCAGTTGCGTAAGATTATTTTCATCTCTCAAAGGGAGTATGTGCATGTGGGAGAGAGAGAGAGAGAATGTGTGAGACTTAATTGCCATGTTGAAACTGAGTCTGACTGAACAAGTGGATCAAAATAAAGTGGATTATCAGATTAAAGGGTTTAGGTTAAATACATCCTAAACTTTCTCTGGATTCACACACACACACACACACACACAAGCACAGCGCACTTCAACAAGAAAGGCATATCAATCGTTAAATGCTTATTATTCAGCAGGTGTTTATCATGTTAATGTGACATTATGGGAGAAACATTTAATGTGCACTAATTGATTTGAGAAATTTCTACATATGGGATCTCGGGCATCCCACAATGTACTTGTGTGTTAAGGGAAGCAACAGAGGCCATCTGTTCAGGGAATCTAAAAACAAACTTCCTTTTTTTTTTTTTTGGAAAAAATTGAAAATTCCATTTCTTGCTTTTGAATCTGAATGTTCCATGCACATGAATTTAAAACATGCCAAATCTGTTTTCTTTCATATTTGAGTGTAATTTGTAAATGCGTGTATAAATAAATGTCTGTTATTCTGTAGTAGTCTAGCAAATATGTGGGAGTGTGCACAAAATACACTTACATCCAGTTCCACATCAATCATCCCCAATAAATAAACATGACAAAGCTTCACCCACAGCCTTCCTGAATACATCTATGGATATAAAAACATCCAAAACGCCAACAAAATCTAAGTGCACTTCTGAGTAACCCATTACATGTAGATCACAGTGACACAGCTGGACAGACAAGGAACCTAATCCCACCAGTCAGGGGTGATGGAAATCTGACCAGTGAGTATTGAGTATCCAACTCCTTTTTGGACTCGTTGTAATAGTTGACACTTACCTCCCACACAAAACCTCACACTATTATAAGCAAAAGTTACAAAATGTTTTTATTTTCAGATGCTATTTAAAAAAAACAGACTCTGCAAACTCTATAAATTAGCATCAACTCCGTGTTTCCAATCTCTGTTTCCACACATTGCAAAAGCTGAAAGAATCGCTGTTGAACAGTTCTTTTCATGCTTGTATAAACATTAGTAAGCTGTGAGGGTCAGGTCAGGACACAGCAAAGGGACATCACATTTATCTGATTCTATAATAGCCTGTGCTGTAACCACCAGAGTTGGAGTCAAGACAAGACCCTCCATAATCAAGCGCAAACTAGATACCTCAGGTCCAGATCCAAACCCAAATATAAGAACAAGGTTGTCCATTTCAATTACCTTAATGCTTTAAACTCCTTTCTTTTTCTAACTAACACAAGTCTTGCCAATTTTCTTCAATGGTGAAGATAAGGTCAAGTCAAGTAATTTCCACCATGAATCAGATTTTCTGAAACCAACTAAAACCTGGTCAAAAGTCAGTGCCGCAGTATTTTTTTAATTAAGGGTACTTCCAAAACACACTTAATATTCATTATGAAAATAGCTACAACCCTTTTGGACCATGAACCTGTAACTCAGACCATTTTTTCCATCCGTAACTAACTTCAGGCATGCCCTAAGTGCACCTGCACCATGCACTTCAATCGTTAAAATAACACACAAAGTATCAATTTTTGAAACCCAGATCATGCAATGCATGTTTATATTTCTTCAACCTATGGTTCACCTAAGTGGTGCATTTGTGGGCTCTTAATGAAGTCTTCAAACTCCTCTCAGAGGTAGCAGCAGACTGCTGTTAAACTAACATTATAATTATCTGCAGTATGCCCTTTATTCAAAGCCAAACAGGCCTGCAGTATTCTGTCATTTAAACAGATGAATGTGCGTGCTACAGTTAGCTAATTGACTAATTAGTCTAATTAAGCCACTTGCCAATTTGGGAGTGAGCAAACAGAGGCGTCTCAGCGGAATTTTCCAGATAGCAGGAAGGAGAGGGTCGTACATTGGCTGGCTGATAAACTACTGCAGTGAGACATCAACTTAAAGCCCATACTAGCAGTATAGACACTGAGGGCAACTGTAACATTTACTTACATTTTACATCATAACCCACAGACCATGTGCCAACAGCAGTGGTACCAATATGCACATTCAGAAAGTCATAATCATATTTACCACAGGTAAGCAGTGTTTTTAATGCCTAAAAACATCATTGCATGATACCTAAAATAATAATCATAATATACTTTAAAATTAAATAAAATAATATACAATAGTAAATGCACTTGGAAATGCCCTAGGTAAAGCAGGAATACAGAGATTTGCTTAAACATTGTTCATTAAATAAACAAATGCTTCGATTTTGAAATACTATAAGAGTTTTTTCTTTAAAAGAAATTAATACTTTTAATCAGTGATGCATTTAATTGATCAAAGCTGACAGTAAAGACATTTATAAAGACATTAATGATGTTGCAAAATATTTATATTTCAAATAAATCAACTTTTTTTATGTATCAAAATTCTGGGAGGAAAAAAAAAATCCTTAAGTGTAAAATCATCATATGAGAATGATTTCTGAATCATCATGTGATACTGAAGACTGGAGGAACATTGCTGAAAATTTACATTTGTCTGCACAGGAATAATTTATATTTCAAATGGATTAAAATAGAAAGAAAAAAATCACATTACACAATATTTCTGTAAATATGTACTGTATTTTTGGTTAAATAAATGCCTTGGTGAGCATAACATTTTTACAAACCCCAACTTTTCAATTGTTACAGTTTCTTCTGTTATATTTGTCCCATGAATAAGCACATTCTCACAAACACACAAACAGATTCTCACCGAACAAATACAATGGTGATAATTCACATGCAGTATGAAACACTTGATCCTGTATAAACACAGATACTGCCATGATTATATGCACATACACACATACTCCAGTGAAAAGTCTGTGTCTCCATCGACAGCGTGTGTGTTTGCGTCGGGGTGGGCCAGTGCGAGTGTGTCTTTTGGAAGTCCTCCAGTACGAGGACATCTGCGCTACTAATAAACTATAACGCTGACAAATTGGCACTGTCCAATCATCCGCCCTCTGTATGAATAAGCCATCAGAGTCATCCAATAAGACATGGCTGACAGCTCCAGCCACCAATCAGAGTCAGGCAGGGCAAAGAGGACACACAGGGTACGCTGACACCGCTGCGGGTGGAAATGAACCCTGACTAAACCGACGCTGGTCTGGGAACAGCTTGTCACATTATAATTAATCTCAATAAACAGAAATGAACCTAGCAGGTTCTGAACAACTACTGTTTTTTTTACTGGTCATATAAAAAGTAGTCAACTAGTTGTGGCCTCATGTAAATGGCTCATTAAACATCATGCAGCATCAGCGTCTTTGCTGTTCAATGCTGAGTTGATGGACAATGTGAATGGCTCTTTTAATGTGTCGTGCTGTAGTGGCACGTGAACCGACCATCTTTTCCTCTTTACTAGTCATAGCACAAAATAAACATAAATGAACATTAGAAGCCATCAACTGCAGAAAGACATCAATACACACTACTTTTCAAGTTAAAGGGTTAGTTCCCCTAAAAATGAAACTTTTTTTTTGCACAATAAAAACGTCTAAGATCATATAAAAAAATAAGATAATATACTCAAGGCGGAAGTCACGGAAGAAGAATAGATAGAGTTAAATTATGTTATTTTTGTTCTCTTTGCACAAAGAAGATTCTTGTAGCGCTGCAAAACTGAAGTTTATCCACTGATGTAACATGAACTGTTTTACTGGTATTTTTGCTACATTTCTGGATCTGGGATCATTTCAACTGTGTGGCTGTCTATGGAGGGATAGATGGCTCTCTGATATCATCACACGTCTTAATTTGTGTTCTTAAGATGAACAAAGGTTTTATGGGTTTGGAAGGACATGAGGGTGAGTAATTAATGACAGAATTTTAATTTTGGGGTGAACTAACCCTTGTCAGTAACTCACCTGTAGAGTGACCCCGAGTAATTACCCAGTCTTTGAATTCTTTGAATTTCTTAAAATAACAGTTAACAAAAAATTCCTGCGTTGCAAGTACTGTAGAGAGTATCTTTAAATTCAGTTTTTATATACTGGTCATTTCCCATCTAGCTTCAGTTTTGTAAAATATGTGTAACTGTGTAAGAAAAATATGTAATGTGCGTATTTAGGAATATATAAAATGCTAGCAATTAAATTAATCTTGTCAAGAAAAGGTGTCATCCATTTTATTCCAAAAATGAATTTCCATCACTATAATTTTCATTAAAGAATGTAACAATATTAAAATCGTAATCGTATTTGCTCACCTAGTCTGCATTTATTTGATCAAAAGTATTTAAAAAAACATATTTTACTATATTACTATATTTGAAACATTTTGAAGCACTTTCACGCTTAATCGATTTAATCAATTCGGTGTTCTTGCTGAATAAAAGTAGAAATCCCCCCCCCCCTCCTCTCAAAATAAATAAATAAATAAATTTAGTTATATGTATTTATACAGTTCTGGACACCATTAGTAACAGTAAGAGTGTGAAGCGTATGCTTTAATATATTTTTTTCCTTTAAAATCCATAGAAACACCTTGTAATGAGTTCTAATGTATTAGAGGCGCAGTTGTGAGCCCTTCATTTAAACTTACACACAGCTTGTTTGCAGACAGTTCAGGTAAAATGGGCTGGATGGCAGAATTCAGAGATTTTATGGATAAGTGAGGTATAAGTGTATTTGCGGTTCAGAGAGCCTCCTATCAGCGAAAGGGCCCAATAGATCTATTTTAAAACCAACTCACGACAACACACGGCAAGGTGATGAAAACCCTGACACTCTCAAATTGCCCTGTCAATCATCAGGGTCCCTAAAAAAAATGCTGAAATACATACAGGCACAGACAGAAACTTAAAGACAGAGACTGTTAGAATAAAACACTGCTTGAGACCAAACACACAGAGTTAAATATGAACCAACTATACATCCTAATTTTGCTGCAATCATGTACTCCTCTTCTCTGTCAGTGATGCAATATCACAAAGGACTCGTTTGCTGACACTGTCCTAGTCTTTTTAAGCCCTTGAGGGAATTATTTGTAGTTTAATGTATTCTTTAATGATAAGATGATTAAATCAATGCTTCAATCTACAATCACCTCAGACTCAGAGGGTTAAAAAAGAACTTACATTCAATGCTGCATTTCTATGTAATGCACCAAATGAACAAAAAGTCAAACTTACTGCCGGAGAAAACATATCAAGCATGTCAACGTATTTAAGTGTTTTCGCTTTCCTTATGAGGTTTTTATGAAGAGAAAGCACTTTTTAGGCCTAAAACACTACAAATATATACTTCTATTCTAAATGAGTGTTTTTCATGCAGTCCATAACAAGCGAGAGATTTAAAACAGAAGCAAATAAGGAAGAGTGAGGCAAACTGCAGACTGAGGGTCAGATAAGAGCACAAAAGCGGCTTATGATAACAAGAGGTCACAAGGTTAAATAAACATGCATGCTCTTCGACCTAAAGACAGAAAAACTATGAATAAGGGATGAAGAGGTGTAGAAAGAGGAAAGATGGGAAGTATAGACAGCAAGGAAGGATTAACACCCTTTATAAAATGAAAAAGCTTGCCAAAAATGTATGTCAAAATGTGCATGGCTGTATTGCCAGTGCCTTTAAGGAGGTGAAATTTATAATGAGGGTTTTAGTTTTTCTAATTTTTCTAATGTGTCTTTTGCTTAGTTTACATATAAAAGCAACTGAATCATTTAAAAAGTCAAGCCAAACATGGCTCTTTCAGCATTTATTAGCTAAAATAATGAAAAATAAGTTGATCTATGAGAATGTGCAGAAGGATCCACCTGTGTGTGTACGGAGAGATAAGTGTGTGTTCGTGACAGTCACTCACCCACTGGTGTGTTCTCATAGATGAGCAGGTACGACTGGAAGAAGTAATTCTGGAAACGAGGTGGCTGATTAGAGGCTGTAGGGGAGAGAGACAGAGACATGGGTCTTAATAAGAGAAAACACACACAGTTATGGCGGTTACATGAGACAGCAACCAGAAAATGACACTGATGAACACATCAAATGAACACACTCCATGTGGAGCCGTCTCAAGTCAATATGAGCTTATATGTGATATGACAGTAACTCAGCCAATTTAAATAAAATAAAGTGTCCTGCAAAGGTTCCTTGTTCTGCTGTTTCTTCAGTGAAAGACCCACCTGTGAACACGGTTCTCGAGTTGGCTGGGTCTTTGCAATACTAACTAAATAAACGCAATGATACTAACTTAACTGCATTTTGAAATAGCTCAGTTTTTCCCAATAAGAAGCTATTTGTAAGCAATGGACATCCTAACTGTCACTTTTGATCAAGGTAATGCATTGCTTTATTCACAAACAATGCCTTAACTTGATCAAAAGTGATAGTAAGGATATTTGTAATGTTTTTTTTTTTCGAATAATTTCTACTCAACAAAGAATTCAGCTTTGATAATAAATGTTTCTTGAGCAGGAAATCAGCTTATTAGAATGATTTCTGAAGGATCATGTTACAATGAAGATCATGTGGAAAATTCAGAGGAACACATTACATAAAAAAAAATATGAATGCATGGAAGTGCATAAAATGGAAAACAGTTATTTTAAAATGAAATAACGTTTCACAATATTACTGTTTTAACTAAATAAAATAAATACAGCCTTGGTGATTTTATATTTTAAATATAAATGTATATATAAGAAAAACATATATATATATATATATATATATGTATTAGGATTAGGGATTGTGTGTCAATGAAGGTTCAAAAATATATGTAAGCATATTTTAAATATAGAAATGTACTTTTAAATATACAACAGCAACATTTCCTACTTGAATTCCTCTACACTAGCACTCAATATTTCACTACTACACACTTTGCTCTGACATGTGTAAACTTCCCCATCTGCGCTTGTTGTGTGTGAGACATGTTTCCCCAGTGTATATACGCGCGTGTGTGTTCTCTTTCCAAGGGTAGCAGGAGACAAGCAGATTTGTCAGGAAGATCAGGAGAGCTTTGATCGTGTGCATGAGTAGTGGGCCACAGAGACAACACACACTCCAGAAAAGGGCTTGTGCATGTGTGTGTGTGTGTGTTTGAAGTGCTGGTGTCTGATAGGGTGAATCACTTTTTGACTCTGCTTTAAAGGCGGCAAGAACAAACCAGATAGAGAGAGAGAGAGATGCCGAGTAAGAAACGAGAGCCATCGACTGTGCATCCGCCAATACGCACTAACTAGAATCAATCTTGAGTAACACGTCAGCCCGTGTTAATTACTGAACCATTACAGAATGGCAGCAGAGATTAAAACGAGTTTTAGGTGTGTGACAAGCTGGATCACAGATTTAATGAGAGTTCCTGCCAAAAGTGAAGCCTGCCGCATCTGTCCCGGCTTCAGATCCAGATTGTTACACAGTGATTATATAATTAATAATCATATCATTATTGTTGCTTAATGAAATTTTCTTTGAGCCCCATGCATTGCAATTAAACTGTACTGAAATTAATGTGATTTAATTGAATTTTCATACTTAAGACTAAGGCCAGTGTCACACATCCAAAGTGACATGCATTTTTTTCAACGCCTATAGCTGTGTGCAAAACATAAAAGATGCTGTTTTGCGTGCAGTATACAGAAGGACAAACACATAAAAACACATGTGAATCAATAATGCTTTCTCCGCTGAGCCACGTTCTGTTGTAGCTACTTTACATAATATAATATCAACACATGCGTTACAATACAGTTAACTTACTCACTTTTGTGTTTGTAATAGTTTTCACTGACCTGCATTTGGCAATTTTGTAATTTATAGTTTAAAGAAAAACTCAAAGAAAGCTTTACAAATGCCTGCAGCTGCAGTTACGCTGCTTACACTGCTGCAGACCCAGGATGTGTTAAACAGACTTGATAGCTGATGTTTTTCCATTGTGACATTGACTGAGAGTCTTTTGAGTGAACAGGTCGGACAGAACCTCACGTCATATCAGATCTTTTTACAGACACCATCATTTTTTATGAAGACAGCTCACCTCCCTTCCACCTCTTCCACTATTTACTGTAAAAATAAGACTGAACCAAAAAGTAAAAATTAAAACTAAAATCCCCTACTCAGCTTATTTTTCCAGTTTGTTTATTTTATTTATTGTTATTATTTAGCAGAACAAATAGGCTGTCCGCAGTACAAAAAGCACCAAAAGGGCAAAATAAAACTCACTATATAAGTCTTCTGACTTTATATAGGCAAAAAGAACGATGTTCTTATGAATAACCTTTTCAATTTGCTTTCAAGTGACTTCAAAATGACTCAAAATATGGCAAACAAGTCCTGTGGACTACTTTTAGTGTATTGTTGGTGTCCTTTTTTGGGTTATTGATTAATCAGGACTAAAGCTAAATAGACCACAAAAGAATCCAGCAATCAATACATGTCCACACTGAACATCTTCTGAAGCCATACAACAGCTGAAAAGGTTGTTATTCACTAGAAATCATGCATTGATGTCTTTTTGTGTATATATATCTATATATATTAAGAGTTTCCACGAATAAGGATTTTCACAGTTGAATCTGAATTTTCGAATCCTATATATATATTTGGGGGCGGGGCAAAAATGTAATGTCAGTCATGCGACAGTCATCATTACTGATGTTAACACACACCATATTTGGTTGTTCCTGTCCCTGATTAGTTCATTGTGTTAATTTGTTCCAACTGTGTTTCTCAGGTGTTTTCGGTTCTCCCATGATTTCCGTGTGTATTTTTACCCTGTGTTCCTGAGTCTCCCTTGTCGGTCTTTGTATGTCAATATGTCTTCAAGTCTGCGTTGTATCCTATGTTCCTGAGTAAATAATGTTTCCATTAAAAGATTAACATTAAACGTTGTCGAAACCCTAAGAACTCTTGTTTTTAGAACAATGAGCTTTGTACAAATCGATCCGTTTGAGGAGGCGGGGCTTAGAGGAGAAATAAAAATGTAAATGAAAATAATGTGTTTTTGTACCTTAAACTGCATGAACACATTGCATTACACCAAATACATAAAATAATGTTATATTTAGCAACATCAGTTGAACCCTTCGAACATAGTAGAGCATGAACAGATTGTACAAATTAATGCAAATTAGCAACCAATTAGCAAACCCAAAATACGTTCAAGATGCCTTGAGGGTGTGTTGGAAGAGGTGCAAATGATTTAAGCCTGTTCACCACACAAAGCCTTCACATGCCATCAGAAAACTAGAAATATAGTGCAAAAGTTACTTTGATGATACTTTTGTAATGTGTTTTTGTCCTTGTGGAGCTTGACAGTCATGGTAACTAAGAAAAAGTTTGGATAATGACAGAATTTTCTTTTTTGCAAGCTATTCCTTTAAACTCTCTCTCTCTCTCTCTTTTGGGGGTAGAAGTGTTTAACATTCAGTCTCGAGTTGTTCTAGTTGTTCAAGGCTCAAACTCCCTCCCTAATTTACCTCCATTTCATTTAACCCTCAAAACCCTGAACCAATCACAGAGAGCTAATAACCATGAGAGAACAGCTCCCAAAGGACCTATGAGAGACAGAGAGAGCAAGGCAGATTCATGGAGAAAGATGGAGTGTTTAAATGATTGAGAGAGGTTCGGCGAAAGAAAAGGACACTGACGGGAAGAGGTAGGAGAGGGCAGCGAATTATAAACTCCTGTGGGCTGATGTTAAGTGGCAGAGACACTGTGTTGTTAAACGTGCCGGCAGAGATCGCAAGTGTCCGACACACACGCGAACAATGAGGAATGATGGACAAGTGCGAGAGAGCAGTGATGGAGTGAGATGAGAAAAGACAGGACTCGCGGGCTGATAGAAGGACAACAGGAAGGTAATGAGAGCACGTTGAAAAATGAGAGAAACAGATGAGAGTGACACAGAAGTGAGACCGCTGTCAGCACAATCTGAATTTTAATCTCAAAGTCTGAGAGACACATCTGACCCGTGAGCAACAAGTAAGTGAGGACGGGGCAAGGTGGGTGGGGTGTGATGTCACGGGGCTCATGTTACCTGTTACCTCAGGTTCATATAAAACATGCCCTGCTGTTCTTCTAGATGTCTAATATGGATTCAAACAATCAATATCATTCAACATTTACTTTTAATAAGAGTCAATTTAGCACATTTACTTACTAACGCAAGATTGATTAAAAATGTATGCCTTAATGCTAAATTAGCAATTTAACCAGGACATGGATGTCTTCCCGCATACAAAGACAGTTAGATGGAGCGCAGCGGTATGGAACAGAACACAGCGTTCTAGAGAAGCGGTTTTCTTGATACCGTGTCTTAAAAATGCAATGCTTACAGTATGTTGAGAGACGCTGAAAAAAACCCAGTGAAAGATGTTAATTTGACGCCATGTGCACATAGACAAATAATTCAAAAAGAGACCGAATGCTATTGCACTTCCTTTGTGAACTAAAAATGAATTGCAATGATAAGCTGACTTTAATAAAACATGACATATTATCATCTGTCATTACATCCTGTCATTTCATATTGAAAAATACTGTGAAATGTTATTATACTTTGAAATAACAAAATTAATTTAAATATTTTTTTAGATTTTAATTTATATATATATATAATATATATTAAATATAGCATATATATTATATAATTTATAATAACTACTATGTAATAATTAATTGAACATAATTCATTTTAGTGAGTGTATGTTTTAGTAGAGCTCATAATTTCATGTCAGAATTAAATGCCATCCAATTAAAAGCAAGGCATAAAATGTATAAAATCTATTAAACAATTAAAATTTCTAATAAACCATTGATTGTCTGTTACTCCACATGAATCAATAGGTTCTGTCACTTCATAAGCTCGTTGATTTGATTGTCAAATCAGCTTGACAATTTATTAAGAAACCAAGTGTGCATGTCTGTGTGTGTGTGTGTGTGTGTGTGAGAGTGTGTGTACCTGGCATTCTCTACGTTATGAAGACCAAATGTCCAACATGGGCACCAAAAAATGTCCCCACAAGGTCAACATTTACTGGTATTAATAATTTGTGGGGACATTTTGTTGCGCCTATCAGAAAACCAGCTTATGAATCATAAAGAGTAAAGCGTTTTAAAAATCGAAAATAGCTTAGTTGTTGCATGGTTTAGGGTTAAGGTAAGGGGACAGAAGATACCGTTTTTACAGTATATTATGTCTATTGAAAGTGTGTGTGTGTGTGTGTGTGTGTGTGTGTGTGTGTGGTTATTACCTTCAGCAAGTGTGTGTAGCAGCAATAAGGAGAGGAACAACTTGACTACAGTCATCTTGCCTCCAGAACCTTCACACCACATCTCCAACCTGTAACACACAAACACACACACAATCAACCACTGCGTTCAGAGTGGCACACAACTGTTTGCAGAAATTACACACTGCACATTTGTGTACTGGCATCATCTGGTCAAGCCTTTGAGATTGAAACTTGTCATTAAAAATTCTATGACATTAGCGCAGTTGGTAATCCACAATTGCGATGTGAAATCCATCTCTATAAATAAGTAATGTACAGTTCATGTTGAGAGTTGTGATGTCTCCAGGTGAACCTCATTACAAGTTCAATGCTCCTGATGTCAACATGTGATATGCAAATACAATCGTTGCTTGGTTCCTGATAAACTGTAACGCACTGCATGAATCTCAGTGAGAAAAAACTCAAAGGTTTCACATCAGTAGCTCCGGAAATGGCTTTAAGCGTAAGTCAAGCACTATGTGTCCAAATAAAAATCCAAATGATTTCTGAAAACTGTTCAGTTTGCATCAGTTAGGTTAGACAGTTATTTTGTTTTCAGTATGCAAATATGAACTCCAAACTCTCATACATGCAACAACAAAAGCATGTGAAGAGTTTGCTAAGATGTTATCATACATATATATATAGAGTACACATACACATATAAAATGAAATTACATTATTATAAAAACCTATTTATTGAAATATTTAATACAAAATATGTTTTTTATGTACTTTTTTTTAATGACTGTTAAATGCTTAATGTTTAACTGTCCAGGACAAACAAGGGACTCATGAACAATAGTTGTGGATCATCCAGGAAACGACACATAGTTTTTAGATTCAAGGGTACAGTATATAAACTTTTGAATGGGGTCCTCTTTATAAATTCAGTTATTATTTTGTCTTGTGGAGTATATGTAAACGTCTGTTAAGTGAAATAGCTCATTCAGGATAGTAGTAAATAAAAATATAAATTTTCATGATCTCTTGTTTTGTTTCAGTTATTAACATTTTCAACATTCTGCAAGGGGTATGTAAACTTATGACCACAACTGTATATATATTTATATATATATATATATATATATATATAATGATTTATGAAAATTATGATATATATGTATAAAATCTTGCTATAGCTAGTGGGCTAAAAGTTAATTTCGTACCCTGGTGAACACCCTTAAAACTCTTTTGTTGGCAGCAGAGCGTGAGCAAAATAACTTAATTTGAAGACAAAAGGCATCATTTGCCAGCTTGTAGTGTTTCACACCCTGTTGAACATGAGAGCTGCTTCAAAATGATTTTATGCCTTTTATTCTTTTAGCCTTGATATACAAGCAGAAGCTGTATGAGATGTTTAAGTATTTGTTCTGCATTTGCAATCTGTCAACATAATCCCAACATGATTTTTATACCAAACTGTACAGCCCTGCATTCGAATATACACATCAACACACCATATGCTGCATTTCCTCTGAGAAGAAGACTTTCTCACAAACGTTTTGCAAGCTAAAAGCACTTTCAGACTTACGGGATGTCACTGAATAGATGGTATTGCTTGAGGAGAGGGGTATTATATTGACAGCATTAATGATTAATAGCCATATAATTTATGCATTAAAATGAAGAATAGTTTTACACTTGCTGAAGTGAGAAGAAGGGTTCATTCAACAAGGAATTCCCACAGAGTGAAGTACTCACACACACTCGAGTTAATCGAGAGACGCGTGCTGCTAATCATCTCACTAGCATCTCGCTCGCTTGCCCTCCCTTTCTCCTCCGAGTAAAAATAAATAAATGAAATAAATAAGTGTCTGAGTGAGAAGAGAGAAAATGATATTTACAAGGGAGCTGATGTGATGAGCGACTTAATTACAGCAACTGTAAGGTCGAAATTAATGATGTATAATCACGCCGCGTACAACCTCAGTTTAATTAGGCTAATTACTGAGCTGGGATTGGCTGAGCTTGTTTGTTTTGCTGGTATTTACCGCTAATGCTGCAGCGTTAAAGGTGTCCGTGGGGATAGAGATAAGATACAATCTAATTCTCTTTCCATTCTAGAAAATGATCGAATGGAAGTTTAGCCCAGTGTCTTAGGATTACATTGTATAATGAGGAAAAACCCAGCACTGGATCTCCTGCTGGAGTGATTTGCACATTTACAATCATAATTTATTTGAATTTATAGACATCTAATTTTATATTTCTCAACATAAAATTCCAAAATATGCTGATTATTCACAAACTTTAATCAGCAGTTGCCACAAAAATCATTTAAGACTAAGACTCTCTGAGCATGGTATCTCTGGTATCTCTTCACAATGTATGGTTTTGTGTGAAATTAAAAATACTGTTTTGTATAAAGTTTTGGTGTAAATTCAAGACTACCAGACCAAATAAAAAAAAAAAAACACCATTATGGCGTTGTATTTACAATAGTTGTTGGTGATAAATGTTTAAGTATGAAGGTATGTGTGTGTGTGTTTAGGCTGAACATGATCTACCTTCTCAGTGTCTTTGATGGATTCATTATTCAGAGGAATTACCTCATCCATGGTCTGTCTGTCTATCTATCTTTCTATTTATCCATCTATCTATATAGCTAGGCTTTCAGACCAGGATTGTGTGTAGACTGTGCTCAATTGGTTCAATTCTACTTTCTTACACTTAAACTTGAATTGCAATTCTAAATCAACACCATTTGTCTATCTCTCTATCTTCCAAAGAAGAGTTTGTTAAAGCTCAGTCTTTACATGAACGGTTTGAGTCCAAAATAAAAATAATAAAAAAGTGTTTGTTGTCAGATAAGCAAATTACAGTCAAACTGGAAAAGCACACGTCTGCTGTTTGTCCCTGTAGACTCTGTGGCAGGGCACAAGCTCAATGAAAATACATGAACATTGCAACAAAATGAAATGAGCATGCTGCATATTATAATGTTTTGGTTAGCATGGCAATCCCTGGTGTGGAATTTGAGCAACAACCTTGGCAGTGAATTGCATTTCGAGTGAAACAGAAGAGACACAAAAATAGAGGAAGAGAAAGAGAGAGCGAGGGAAGGAGAAATAGTCACATTTGTTTTCATTTGGCGTCTTGCAGTTTCCTGGGTGATATAATAAAAGAGTTCCCTGGCGTCATATAGCAGCACAAACCTTCTCTCGGTCCATCGTGTAGCTGAACATTCTGCCACTGGAAAAGTGCTGTCACATGGGTCCAATACACCTGCTTCTGCTGCAGGGAAGTCCACACATTCAACATATAATTCTACGCGTATGCTATTTTCTGAAGTGACAAACAGTTTTGCAACAATGTGAAGTAATTGATGAAAGTTTAATGAATGCAGTGCATCTTTAACATACTGTAATATTCAATAAAAACAGATGAGGAGGATGCACATGGGAGCGATGCTATAGATAAAGATAAGTTTGTAATGAAATACTAGCTGATCTGAATGCATACTATAAAAACATACTTAATTACTATATTGTGTTCTGTCATTTTTATCATTTTTTTAAAGGCATCATGTTGTCATCTTATAAATATTTTTTATAAATATTAATTATAAATAATTGCATAAAACTTAAAACTGTTTTATGCAATTTTGTGTAAAGAGTTCAATCTAATAATGAGCTAAAACAGATATATTAACAAAATTTCTAATTTCTTTGTTTATTTGTCACACTCAAAGCCGGCGGTAATTCAATAGACTTCAATTCTATTTAAATTTATTTATATATATGTATATAAATATTTTATTTTTTTGACTATTACTATTGTCTGTCACTCATAGAAATGAGTCGAAAATAAGTATAGAAGAAATTATAAAGCATTATAAAGCATTTTGAGTCAAAGACAAAGAGGGGGAAAACATTCAAATTATTAATACATTAAAACTATTTTTTTAAATTGTAAGAAAAAATGGTAATACATTAAACCATAAATTTATACCACATGGTTAAAGGTAGCCTCTCTAAATTTAGCCATGTGATATAAAATGTAATTAACTTATGGTTCTTAATCTTGTTTTCAATATGGAATGACATTATTAATAAAGCACAGTAGCTAGTTCTTGGTGACTGTAATGAAAAGTATTATTATAAAGGACTGAAATGTCTATTTCCAGCTATTTTACTTACACATATTTTGTGTTGTAGCATGCCTATTACTGACTCATAGACCCTTATTCTGGTAAAACATTCAGGCCATCTAGAAAAGATTCAGAGCTATATTATTTTCAGACCAGGAAAAACTTCAAAGAAAGTTTATTCCGACCTGGAGCCAACTCATGGTGGGACTTGGCTCTTTAAACACCCACCGTCATTAATAACGTATACAGAATGAAAACGTACGCCAGTTACATCATCACAATATGAACTTATACACTTTAAACACAGATATCTCTCTCTAAACTCTTACTAACAAACCTTCTATCCCACAACCCTGACCTTCACGAACAAAAAACATGATGTATTGTATGCACTAAGAAGACTGTAATCATGCTGTTCCAATGAGAGACAAACAGATTAGAGAAACCTTACAAAACCAACAACCTCCAGGACAAAAATAGTACATTGATTCTCTACTTTTTTTTGTTGTAAAACCACTCATGTCTGGCAAAGGAAATTGAAAAAAGCAATGTAATTCATTTTCAAGATGCTTTCAAGCAGTAAATTGGTTGATTACAGTTTGAGAGCCCTGTTTTTAAAGTATCAAGCAAAAATTGAAAAGAAATACCAATCAATAAAAAGGTTACTCGCCCACAGGGATGGCGTGTATAATCCAGCTCAGCAAAAATGTTTGTATTATTATTCAAACCTAATTTTACTAATGAGAAACTCACAGGGCCCTGGGGTCCATAGTTCACAGACTGTGGCACTCTTCCTAAACTAAATACAGAGGACACTTTCAT
Organism: Enteromius unitaeniatus; assembly: GCA_032359435.1. Taxonomy (NCBI): domain Eukaryota; kingdom Metazoa; phylum Chordata; class Actinopteri; order Cypriniformes; family Cyprinidae; genus Enteromius; species Enteromius unitaeniatus. The sequence continues at coordinate 19,332,191 of JAUMHI010000054.1, read as the reverse complement.
ACTTACTTTATATATTACATACATCACCCTCTGTCTTTCTTGATCTACTCACCACACGCCCTTATAAGCACTAAAGGAGTGCAGCTTGTGTGATTTCTTTGATCTTAAAACACTTTCTCCTATCTAAGCTTAATATGCAGAGACAACTATAAGATTCTGCAATCTAGATGTCACGCTGCCAACTAGTTGTGATGCTGTGTGCATTGTGCTGCAGGTACTCTGACATGAAACACAACTTACACTTCAGTAAACAAACAGAGCAAATGAGCCCAAATGTGCTGATGGAATTATGGGAGTTTGCCGCATCAGCTCTGTAATGTCATGTGAGTGTCATCGGTGTGCGTTTGAAGCTGATCTCACTGGACTCAAAATGGGTTGCATGCCACTGGATTTAGATTGAGAGGAGGTGCACTAAGAATTAATTGTTCCTTCTGATAGAGTCGTTTATTTGCATGTGCTTCGAGTTGTTTTAGGGGCCAATTCCGAATGAATTATGCAAATCAGATAATGGGGCAAACACTGCCACAAATCTGGGGCTGTTTGCACGATTTGAACATAATTTGCAGGGGTCGATTGGCTTTTTTTCCCCACAGAGTCACTATTTTGTTGCTACCTGTTTCACGCCACGCACACAATCGATCTGGCTACAATTACAGCTGCCATGAACGCTAAAATACACTTAAACATCTTTTTTTAATGCTTACTTTACAATAGAACCAAGTTAAGCATGTTTATGTTTGGGAATATGTTATATTCTATAATTAGCATTAATAAGAAGCATTTATGATTTAAAATAAATCAGCATTTGCATTTATGTATGGTGCAACTGTGCCTGTGCATGCTGAAAAATCACAGCGGAAATCATTATAACGTTTAGGTTTTAAAAGGCTTAAACGTTAAATAACACACTGCTTAAAGCGTAGTGAGATTTTATGTGTTTAAGAGAATTAATGCAGAAAAAGCATTAATAATGTCAAATATTATTTGAATTCTTTTTAATTTACATCAAAATGCTATTTATTCCTGTGAATTCCTGTGTTTTTTATTCCTAAATGAACCTCAAAACGGATGATTTAGACAAATTTATAGCTTGAATAATAAGCAGGATTCTCTGAAACGCAAGAGCTTTAACAATAACACAAGCTCTATTTAACTTAAAAAAATGCCAGAGCTCCTAAAGCAACTGCTAACATCTTTATTAACCTGTTTTAGCATTGCACCATCTAGCACAACCAAGTTGACTTCAGAGTGACATTCATTAGAAATTCCTGTCATGTCGCGCAACAGCCATAACAATCAAAAAGCAAGTGCATTACGATCTGTATCTATGCAGTATATTTGACTTTCCACAACACCATTTGGATTATTGACACATGATTAGGAGTTTAATCAGTCATTATTCACAATTAAAAGCACAATAAAAACCTTGATAACCCAACAAAGCCATCTGCTGACTGTAATACAACCACTACATCAATTAACACCGTAAACAACACTATCAAGTACAATGGCTTACAAATTTTGATGAAAATGGTTGGTGGCTGTTTGTGGTAAAGGTATAGGACGTAGGAATTCTTTTAAAGCCGGTATAGAGCGGTCGAGATAAAGCATATTCGGCGTATCTGTTCTTTACAATGGATTCCAGTGAGATTATGTGTGACAGGATTTAACCTCACAGAGTACAACACTTCAATTTGTTCTCCTCTGGCCCCATCACTAAGATCATTCTGAGCTTTTCAGAGTCTCTGGTTCCACATAAGTGACCAACCTCTCATGATCTTATTATCCTGCTGTCTGCACAGGCTAATTATTTTGTGCGTCGCTTTCCCACGATATAATGGGATATTTCTTCTAATGATCAGTAGCGGAGGGTTGAATCAAGCAGCTGCGGCCGCAGGCAGAGCACTGTAGGTAATTCAGTATAGCTCGACTGCAAATGTGATATTGCTTTTATACAAACAAGAAGTTAATATCGAGTAATGTTTAGAAACATTTTAGAAACAATATGCTGTCCACCCAGGTGAAATCCAGTCAATCTTCAAACATATTGGCTATGTTAAAATGCACTTTTGTAATGCCATTAAGCCAGAACTGTGATTAAGTTAGAGGTCATGCGAAATGCTGTTATTATGTTAATGTGATTGCGCTCATAATTAACAATAGTAGTAAAATTATGCGGTTTTAACCGTACAATGTGGTCATGTATACGCTAAAACCGTGCAGACGGATAACGTGTTTCAAATTTATGGCTTTGCAAGCTCCTTTGCTTGAAGCATTTCTACATTTTTGATTTCCGAAAGATCATTGAAGACTGGAATTGATGCTGAAAACGTAGCATTGTATCGCAGAAAAAAATACATTAAAATAGAAAACTCTGATTATTTAAATTGTGATAATTAATTATGATTAACTGCATCCAAGATAAAAGTTTGTTCACATAGTATATGAGTTTGTACTGCTTATATTCATTATGCATATATAAATATATACACATGCATGTATATATTGAAGAAAAATGTTACGTTTATATCTTCAAAATATTTTTTAATTATATGAACAGAAATATATACATATGTACACCACCCTCCAAAGGTTTGCAAACACCCTTTAAAAAGTGTTGTTTTGGACAATATTGGCATGAATTCCTCTTAACTTGTGATAGATTTGGACTGATAACGGTAACACAAAGTACGAAAACATATTTTATTACATGAATAGTTTATACATAGAATATATTTTCATTTTGGATTCATCAAAATATCCACCATTAGCAAAAATTACAGCTCTGCATAATCTTGCCATCCAAGCAGTTTATTCAAGCATTGACTTGTTATATAACTCCAAGTCTCCTGAAGGATTGCCCAAAGATGATTCACACAGGTTGGACACTTTTTACAGACATCACGGTCCAGTTCCTCCCATATTAGCTCAACTTCCACATGTATATATTGCTATTATTATGTAATAAAAATTTAAATTATTATTGCTTTTCTTCAATGATAATGTCAATGTACAGTATTTGCAGTAAAACGATAAGGATTAATGCTGATATCATCCAAAACCACACTTTGCCAGGAGTGTTTCCAAATATTTTTAAAACATATACTGCATGTGTGTGTCTTTATGTAGAAATAATAAATATACACAGTACACACACATATATGTTAACAAAAACTTTTATTTTGGATGTGAATAGCTCAGTTCCAAAATATTACTGTTTTTACTGCATTTTGGTTAAAAAGAGACTTCTTTCAACATCTTCCCAAACCAAAACTTTCAAATGGCAGTGCATGTAATAGTTGGGGAAACCCACAGGGCTTGAAGGGATTGAAGATTGTGCATCAATTGAATTTATGTGACAAACTTTATAAACTCTTGAATTCTGTTGACATGCATGGTTCCACTCAGAGTATCCAATCACAATATTCATTTTTTTTCTTTCTTTAACATAGGCACCAGCAGTTTGTTGGTTTGGTCGTAGCCTATCTACTTAATTCCAACGTCTTCTGAAACAAAAGTTTATGGACATAGTGTGGTGGTCAGAAACAGTTGTGTTCCAGCATGCTTTTAAACCTCCCTCGTCTGCAGCACATGCACACCTGTAAGAAATGCGATTAAAGCATATGCATGCCATTACACTCTGCATATTTGACTGCGATGATGGTTTCTGTAATTATGAGCATAATCGCATTAACATAATCACAGTATTCAGTGTACACGAACTCCAGCTTAATCTCATTATATATAAACGAAGCCAGTAAGTGTGTGCATGTGCATGTGCGCCGCATTCAGGTGTTCGATTAAACAAACAAAGTGCCAGCTTGCAATACAGCAAAAGCAGCAGGAGACACACACCTTCCTCACCTGCAGCCTTGAAACAAAGTCTGAGACACTGGGATCTCAGAGCTGAGCATGGCTGCTTGGGTGTGTGTGTGTGTGTGTGTTAGCATCTGCTTGTTGTGCTTTTCACATTTATGAGAGTGAATAATATGTTTGTGTGTGTGTGTGTGTGTGTGTGTGTGTGTTTGGCGACCTGTAGAGACGGTAATTACTGCGACAGGATGGGGCCCCAGCGAGACGGCGTGCTGCAGTTCATCCTGTCACTATCGCTCAAGCACGTCTTCTCCTCCAGCCACAACCGTGTGAGGTCTCTCCTCCGCCATCTCTGCGCTCTTCTTCTTTTTTTTCCCCCGTTCTAACATCTTTTGTTGGTTTTTTTGTATATCTTTCTCTAACTGCAGAACTAAATGAATTAGTCTCCTGTAGAGCGAGAGAGTGGAGCAGGCTAGCGTGTGCGTCTCGGGCTGAAAGGAAGCTGAAATCCACCGCTGATACGCTAAGTGTGAGTGGCATCACTTCACAGCAATCCACCTTCGAAAAACACCACGAATATCTGACAGGAACTTCACAGCCACTTTAAATTTGAAGTTTAAAGTTTTGTAACAACTTCGACTCATCAACATTCCTTTTGTTTGGCTTTTTATGTCAAATGCATTTCAGAGACTTTCACAGACGTTCTGTAATCAGACATATTTACAAATGAAACAGGATATTCAGTAAGAAAAGGGACTTCTAGTGTGGTACTTGACTATATCCAATGGGAACTTTGGGTTTTGAAAAGCGGTTGGAGGTAAGGGTTGAAAAATAAGAAGGATGTCATTTCTTTCTATTTTGATTAAAATGACCGAGAACAATTTTTTTCTTTAGAATAGCATGATTAGTCATGAACAGAAAGATAAATATGTTCAATTTAGATTTCATGCTGCTTTTAAATCTTTTCTAGTTTGATTGCCTGTTAGTCGTTTTTAATACATTCTGGAGGGGTTTTTACAAATACTGAAATTTCATTTTTGTGGCAATCAGCACCATTAGACAGATGTTTTTAATAGAGCTTGTATTCTTAGTCTAAAGGTTTTTACATAAGCTTTTTTTTTATTATTTGTTACTATTTCTATTTCAAATAAATGCTGTTCTTGTCAACTTTCTATTCATTAAAGATCCTAAAAAGTCCCCAAAAATATTAAACAACACAACTGTTTTCAATATGGAGAACAAGAATAAGAACAAGAAGAAGAAGTATAAATGTTTCTTGAGCAGCTGATCAGCATATTCAATAATTCAGAATAATTTCTCAAGTGTCATGTGACGCTGAAGACTGGAGGAATGATGCTGAAACATAAACTTAGCATCACAGAAATAAATTACATTTCAGTGACAAATAGTCAAATGGAATTTGAAATTGTAATATTTCACAATAATATTGGTTTTACTTTAATATGAACAAATAAATGCCACCTTACGAGTCTCAGTATAACTGTATATAATATATAGACACATAAATTAATATAATTATCCACTGAATATTGTTAAGTTGAATTTATTATCATTAAGATTCAAATTAGGCCTATCGATCTAACAATTACACTTTAAAACGTTCACATTCCTATAAAAGTGTTTGTATTTAAATAAAATAAAAGAATGTAATACAAACAACATGTTCAGAAACATAATGGTTTCATGCGTAAAAAAAAGAAAGTGACATGAATAATAAACAAAAGTCTTTGTTTAGATATACTCACAGAAGAGAGAAAGAACTGAAATTTGTGGGGTCAACATTGAATTTTGAGTATTAAATGATTTGTGCAAGCTAAAACTTTCAACATGTTTCACAGCTATGTGCCGACTTTGACTTTATGTGCAGCAAAACTTAGAGGCAGGCAAGACAAGCTCACTGCACTGACAAAATGCTTAAATCAATAACCTGTCAGAGGAGAGGAGAGCTGGAGAAGGACTGATATTCTTTCTCTCGCTCCCTCTGCCTCTATCTTTGCCTTTCTGCCTCATCCATATACATATACAACATACCCATCAGACAACTTGCAGCTATCTGACAGCACTCAGGTGACACAATGCAAAGATGTAGAATAAAACACATCTGAGCAACGCATGCTCTTTTTATTAAAATTTAAATATGTACGTAAGTGAAGTATATAGTTTGTGAGCCAGCTACAAATTCAAATAAAATGCAAAGCAAAATGATATTCTTCTACTTCTTACTGTATCCAAAACAATGCAGGCTCCTTGGAAAATACCAGACTCTGACTTCATTTCTGTAAAAATGTGAGAAAAAAATTACTTATACATACCGCAGTTTAAAGGTACACTACAGTTCACTCAAATAATTATTAGGCAGCCTCATATTTCCAATAAGACTGGGTTGGTCAAAAAGCAGAAATAACGCTGGGATAACATGCCTAACTCATTTAGAGCAACAAAGTCCTTTTATTTATTCATGTATTTATTCCTTTTATTCATTTATTCAATTTAGGGCTTGCAAAATTTCAATATCCCTGGTAGCCCTTCAGGCAGGCACTCTTCAGTTCCCCTTCAGTCGGGTATGAGTATAAGTGAGCAGCTGGTGCATCATCATTTATCCTTTCGCTTTGGAGCCAAGCGGTGGTGAATCACTACTGCTCTCCACTTCGTTAAATGAGCAACGGGTGTTACAGCAACAGCAGCGGTGGTCATGGTCTCGCAGCTAGAAGCAGTGTCTAAACGAGCAATACGGGTGATCGCGTCTTTTTAAAGATGTCGTTTCACCCGTGCGTTTCTGGGTGCAGATCCCTGCCTCACGATGCTTGGGGCACTCAACCTGCCGAGGATGCATTCATAAATGGTGCATGTGCTTAGTGTGGGGACATGACCGTCTCTAATGCCATGTCAAACAATCCCTGCTGCGATCCAGTGTTCATCCCGGGGCAGCGCTGCATCCGCTGGTTCCCTGAGGGCTTCCCCAAAAGGGAGTTCTCAGCGCCCCCCTCCAGTGCCATTTTTCCTAGAAATGCATGAGGAACCTTACGAGATCGTGGAAGGCACATTTTACTGCCTGAAACAAATCTTGTAGCTCCTCTGCCTCCCACTCTGCTGGGTGACCCATGTCTCCCCTGACGGGCTTGTAAGTATTCATCACGTTTAACTGGCAGTGCTTATAGAGCTTGTGATTGATATGCTGATTGGACTTGATTAGGAAAGCCACACACCTGTCTATATAAGACCTTACAGCTCACCATGCATGTCAGAGCAAATGAGAATCATTTTAAAGGAACTGCCTGAAGAGATCGGAGACAGAATTGTGGCAAGGCACAGATCTGACAAGGTGACAAAAAAAATTCTGCTGCACTTAAGGTTTCTAAGAGCACAGTGGCTCCATAATCTTTAAATGGAAGATGTTTGGGACGACCAGAACCCTTCCTAGAGCTGGCCGTCCGGCCAAACTGACCTATCAGGGGAGAAGAGCCTTGGTGAGAGGTAAAGAAGAACTCAAAGATCACTGTGGCTGAGCTCCAGAGATGCAGTCGGGATATCGGAGAAAGTTGTAGAAAGTCAACCATTACTGCAATCCTCCACCAGTCAGGGCTTTATGGCAGAGTGGCCCGACGGAAGCCTCTCCTCAGTGCAAGACACATGAAAGCCTGCATGGAGTTTGCTAAAAAACACCTCGAAGGACTCCAAGATGGTGAGAAATAAGATTCTCTGGTCTGATGAGACCAACTTTTTGGCCTTAATTCTAAGCGTTATGTGTGGAGAAAAGCAGGCACCTGTCCAATTCAGTCCCAGCAGTGAAGCATGGTGGTGGCAGCATCGTGCTGTGAGGGTGTTTTTCAGCTGCAGGGACAGAACGACTGGTTGCAATCGAGGGAAAGATGAATGCGGCCAAGTACAGGAATATCCTGAACCAAAACCTTCTCCAGAGTGCTCAGGACCTCACACTGGGCCGAAGGTTTACCTTCCAACAAGACAATGACCCTAAACACACAGCTAAAATAATGAAGGAGTGGTTTCACAACAACTCAATGACTGTTCTTGAATGACCCAGCCAGAGCCCTGACTTGAACCCAATTAAGCATCTCTGGAGAAACCTAAAAATGTCTGTCCACCAACGTTTACCATTTAACCTGACAGAACTGGAGAGGATCTGCAAGGAGGAATGGCAGAAGATCCTCAAATCCAGGTGTGAAAAGACTCATGGCTGTATTTAAAAGGGTGCTTCTACTAAATACTGAGCAAAGGGTCTGAATACTTAGGATACTTAATATTGGGACATCAACACAATTCTAACATTTTTGACTCCTTACACCACCACAATGGATCTGAAATGAAATGAGATGTGCTTTAACTGCAGACTGTCAGCTTTAATTTAAGGGTATTTACATCCAAATATGGTGAACGGTGGACATTTCGCATATAGAAGACACAGTAGCCCCGGGCCGTCAGGCTAGCAATATTCGAGCAATGTAACTATGAAGTATTTAATCAGCATCAACAGTTTTTGTTGTATTGTCTTTAATTTATGCTGTTTTAAATAAAACAAAATAAAATAAAAAAACATTTCTACAATATTAAAAGTTGAATGATAATCACATGAAAATCATCTTAACGACCTATAAAATATTTCATTTTATTATCCAAAATACATATGTTTTATTTTGAGGTGAAATGTGACACAAGCATGTCCCCTTATCTTTTCCTTTTTCTTCATTAGAGGAATATAAACATTTGATGTGACATATGATTAAAAGGCCAAAAATGGATTTTACTGTTATTTGCCTACACACACACACACACAGACAAACATTCCCAAGGCTGCATTCTGTACATAAATACCAACAACAAGGATTTGTCACGCTGTAAAGCTAACACTGAATGGGGTATTATGACCAGCCTCCGTCAGATTATTTATGAGTGGGGCTGTAATTGAACACTGCAAATCCTACAGCTCTGAGTTATGGATGAACAGGAGAGGGCGTTCGCAAGTGTTCTCCATGCGCTCCGCTCTCTGTCGCGCTTTTCACAAACTTTACAGATTCATTACACAGTACAACAAAATACTGAGGGAATTCCAGAGATACAGATGTGACATCTGTAGTCAAAATAGGAAATTTAGCATCTCAGAAAAAAGATTAATTGCCTTTATACAATACTGACGATAAATTAGGTGTGGTCATCTTTCTTTGGCAAGTCGTGGGCTGAGTGACCTGAGGCCCCTGACAGACTGAGGTTAGGAAGGGCACTGGCCTGGTCTATAATGGCACCCTGAAATATTCTTCAGAAAATCTTACCAACCCTCAAACATTTAAACGGTAATATGTATGGCTATAGGAAACAATTTAAATGCTTTGAATCTACCAGACTTAATGAGACATCATATCCATTCAGCATGCACAACTGATCCAATGACTGAAAGCGCTCTACGGCCTTGAGGTTGGAATTTAAAACATAGTTCACATTAAAACAGTTCTGCCAAAGTAAAGCGGTGATGCTCATTCCATTTTGCTGTAATGAACTACACAAACTCTAAAGCACTTCTGGGACTCACGCTAAGCAGTATGAGATGTTAAATGTTTATCAAATCGCATTCACAGTGTGTCAGACATTTGAATGAAATTGCATCTGTTGAGTACCTATTTATATATAGCCTTTAGTCTATATATTTATGAAAATATCGCCATGCTCAGTAAGACTAAGGTCTGGCTGTGACCCAACAGGTTTTGTTCATTCAAAAATTAAATTGGTGCCATCATATAGTCGTTACGTTCTTTTATGCATGAAAACAATGATGAAAAACTTTAAGAATGCCCAAAAAATGAAGACCGGATGGTTCAAAAACTCTAAATAAACCTAAAATGATCATTGAAGTAGTACTTGTGTACAAATAGATCACATGTTGCTGTTTACTGGTCTTTTGGGCAGTTAGCTCTTGAATTGCTGAACACCGAATCAAATCAAAGTGAGTTAATCTCAAGAACTAGATTAGTATGATTCATATGAAAGGTGCTCAACATATTAATTCACAAACCAACTAAACTATGAACTGATTAATTCAATAAAACAATTCCTTCCAAAATCACTACATCTTTTAAAAATACACAACATGCATTTTGGAGCTTTTCAGCCTTGTCCTTATGCACAATTATACTAAAAAAGTGCCCAAAATATCATTCACAAACTAACTTTTTCATGTTGCACAGAATTGTTTAAAGTAAATAATTACAGATTCGTTTTTTTTTTTTTTTTTTATTGCTAGCTGAACTAAACCTTTAAGCTTTCGTCTCTAACCCGCTCGGAAGTCTGCTAGCATCATACAGCCATTCGTTCAGCCGTTCGTTTACCCTCTCTGACCGAAGAAACAGCTTGTTCTTAAAAGCATCATGTCGCATTCACATCTATGCTCAATTAAAATCTCAATCCCTCATAATGGTGAGAGGCATTCAGCTCCAAAAACAGGAAACGGAGATCAGCAAGGTCAAAAATATCAAGAAGGAAGCAGTCTAAGACTATAGCGCATTACTGCTATATAAAAGCAGTAAATATCAGTAAGCATTACACAGCTATCCCACTCTGAATATAGACAATATGCATTTGGATCGATGGGAGGATCCTGTCCAAAATCCACTCTCCTCTCCTTCTGCACCCCTCATTTTTTTTATTCTGTCCCTCTGACCTCTCTGCGTTCTGCCTGACTGACCCTCCTGATTTAATGACCTCGCACAGACGGGACGCTCAGATAGAACGGGTGAGAAAGAGAGCGAGAGAGCAAATGGGAGCCAAAAGCTAAAAGAAGCAGAGTGGGATTCATTGCTGCTCACAGATCAGAATTCTCCCGTTTTTCCCCTCAGATTCATCTTTTATTTTCTTCATCTGTTCGTCCTCTCTCCTGTAGCTTTAGTGTCACTGTATCTGCAATTCATTCCTCTCTCCTTCTCTGATACAGCCACTCATTTCAGCCTGCCACTCAAAATACCTGTCCCATCCTCAGCCTTCATTTCAAATGATCATTTCTCTCTCCCTCTGTGCTCGTTTTCAGAGTGGATTTGAAAGGAGTGACAGACACGCCAAGTGAGAAAGCGTGGCAGAGGAGCCAGCGGATTCTATATCAAACAGAAACACTCGTGCGTGCACACAAACACACCTCTGCCGAGCATTCAGCATTTTGTGTTATTTCAACAAAGCTAATGTAACCAAAGTCCTGATGATGTCACTCTGACATAAACTGACATTAGGTGCTCACAAACGCATCTCAGAGCAGCCATAACACCTTCATAACGCTTCCACCCAAATCGTTTTTAACCTAAATGCATGGTTTCATAACCATAAAATATAAAAATAACAATGGCTGTCTTGCTGGACGCCTGCATCTGCCTTGTACACATCTAAAACTGGAATTGAACTCATTAAAGACTGATCTGATGCAGAGAGCCACACAAATGCACTTCTGAAATGCTCACAATTGAGTTTTGAGTTAGCAAATTTCAAAGCTATAGACACAATATTTTCATAAGCATAAAAAAATACTATTTCTTAATAGATATAACAAAAGTGAGATTAAGATTTCATGTATACAGTGTATATATATAATAATAATAAGCCATCCTATTCGCTAACATTATGGAATTGCCTTGTCTTCTTGCAATGCTGCCCTAAAAATGAATCTTTTGTACGAGCCTTCAACTCTTGAGCTTATATGCTGTAAAAATTCAGCTCACACGTTCTGGGACAGAGCTCAAGCCTTCTATATTAAAGTTGTTCCAATGTTCCCGAACTGATCAACAGTTGAGAGGCGAGTCCTAAAACTGGAGAACTGGAGAACTTTCTTTGTAACCAATAAGTTCAGTGAGTTCACCAGAACTTGGGGCCAAACAGACCAAAAGGTGAACAAGCTCAAGTGTACAGAGACAGAGCTTTCAATCAATCAGCTCAAAGCAACTTCTGACTCTGTATGTCAATTAAGGTCAAATATGACAGCTATAAGCACTTCAGGAGCATGAAGGACAAACAAATAAGCAAACTGCAGGAGATCCTTTGAGAGCGCTTATGCATGCACAGGTGATCAGATCTCCTTTCCAGCTGGAAGCGCAGTAGCGTGCTGATACCATGCATCACCAATTACATCCTGCCATCAGATAACACCGTAAATCAGCCGTTCCTCTTTCATCAGTGTCACCGTCGGTCATAATAAACGCATCAAATGTGGTTATCGGCTGGCAAACTGTTTTATTTGGTTCTTCAATAAGTTTCCGGGGGTGAAACCCCTCACGCGCTTCAGGGCAGCTCGCGAGCTCGCATGACACATGAATAAATAAAGACACGCGCAGCAGGAGCGCACAGAGCTACCCGATACGCGCGACACTCACGCAAAACTAAGAACATGCACAGGTTCAGAAATGCATTAACCATCAAAAGCTAATTAAACATTTCAGACACAGAAACTGAACTGCCAACTAAAATATGTATTTAGATTAGTTGCATCACTGTGTCATTTTCTGACACATGATGCTGAAGTAAGGTTATCAAGAAAAAGTAGCGGTTGTATAGACTTGCCAGCAGTTTTTTGGAGTAAGTCAGCGATCTTACCTGCTGCCTCCTCCTGATCAGTCCTGCCCGGGCGTTCTTGACAACCGACCGACACCCGACCAACCGAGCGACCGCTGTTCTGCTGCTGAGAGAGTGCTGGAGCTCCGCGTTCAGCCTCCCTCTCCTCTCTCTCTCTCTCTCTCTCTCTCTCTCTCTCTCTCTCCTCTCTCTCTCTCTCTCTTTCTCTCTCTCTCTCTCTCACTCTCCTC
>JAUMHI010000054.1:19297890-19318219 GCA_032359435.1 Enteromius unitaeniatus | reverse complement strand
ATAAACATCAAAATTTATAAAATAAATAAACAAAATAAATATATAATATTTTATATGTACCTGTATATATATATATATATATATATATATATATATATATATACTGCTATCAAACAATCGAATCAAAAATAAACGTTTTTTGTTTACTTAGTATATGTGTGTGTACAAAAGTTATGTTTATATAATATATAAACATGAATTAAATAAATAGGCACAGCCATGTAAACATTTTTTAAATATATATTGTATGTGTGTATTTATATATGCATGATAAATAAATACACAAAGAACACGCATATACATATTATGTAAACAAAAACATTTATTTTGGACTCGATTCATCGTTTGACAGAACTAATTATAAATATATATTCTTAGGCCTGTGTATTATTTTTATGCATCACTGTTATACCACTTTAAGCTATTGCAGAAAGAAAGCCTCCAGTTTTTCTCCCTAAGTGAGCCTCTCAGGGTTTTTTTCGTACTACTATAAAATTGTTACAAAAGAGAAGAAAATAAAAACCCTTCAACTCTTCGTTCATGTGTTGTGTTCACAACACAAGAGGGCAGCAGAAGCCCGTCATGAAAATAGATCAGTCTGTAGCTGTGATGAACAGAAGACATAGTTCAGAGGAATATGAATATGCAGAAATGTGTAATAGAAGGCATGATAATGTAAAAAAACAACTGCACATTTTCTGACCAAATAAATAAGTAAAGAGAACATTAAATATTAATTCGAGTTACTGTAAAAATTGTTTTAGAATTTAACAATTATCCTAAAGCTAACGTTTATAAAATAAGTGTATTTTAGTCCATAGCACCATACAGTAAAATCGCCACACCATGTATAGTAATGTTAACACTGCATTAAAGGTCTAAAGGCCATTTTTACTACAGTTGGGTTTTTCCAAATCCCTCACGCACTTTCTCACTCAGAAACAGTAGGTCTACGGGGTGCTTTATTACTGGATGGGGTGGATATTTAAAACCCACCGCTGGAAACAAAACACATTAATGCATCTTCTGATCGCTTCTGAACTGATGGTACGGTTTATATCCATAACATGTATTTGAAAAAGTATCAAAGTATGCCAGAGTTACGAAAGGCTAGAAACGCCCCTGGACCCATCCCCAATGAAAAGAGTCGAGACTATCAGCCTGAACAGCTAAAGAAAACTGACCAAAACCCAAAAACTGACCAGACTTGACCAAGCCAGAGGAAAAGAAGCCCAGCTAAAGTTCTTTTCCTTCATCAAGGCGGTCTGAGGTTTAAATAAAAAAAGTGCTTCCTGTTGAAGAGCGTGAAAAAGACGCTCTGAGTTCTGCTTCTTTTCCGCTGTGTTTGTGTTTCTGTTGCATCCCGCTGTTTTTAAAGGCAAAAACAACACAGAACGCGTTCCCTGCCTGTGTGAACGGCCCTAAAATTACAGGCTTAGGGCCACGCCTGTCCTAGAAGGAGGAGTGGGTAAAGGCGTAAGTGTACATTTTTTTCACGGTCACACTTTTTACAACTGCAAAGGAGCAGAAGTAAAAAAAAAAAAGGCTTGAAAATGTCCGGCGTGGCATCCACACTTGCCAAGAAGAGAGCCGAGGCTGCTGGCTTTGGGACGAACGGCAATGCGGTGAAGTACCTGAACCAGAACTTTGAGAGTCTGAGGAGCGAGTGTCTGAGCCGGGCTCAGCTGTTCTGCGATCCGAACTTCCCAGCCGTTCCCGAGTCTCTGGGCTTCAACGAGCTCGGTCCACGATCGTCAAAAACCAGAGGTGTTGAGTGGAAAAGACCTGGGGTGAGTTCTTATCAAAGCCACATAAATGTAGTTTTGCCAAAGTAATGCAAATAAATGCCTTAATATCTATCTATCTATCTATCTATCTTATCTATCTATCTATCTATCTATCTATCTATCTATCTATCTACATTCTCACTGTGGTATGAAGCATTAAACTCTTGGTAATGTGATTTTCATAAAAAGCGCCGTATGCCATCATATGACTCTTCCCTTAAATATTTAAATGAAAAACAGGCAATAACAGAACAAATTCTGATTTCAATACTTTTTACCATTTCTGCAGGAATTGACTTCCAGTCCTGAGTTTATTGTTGGAGGGGCTACAAGAACAGATATTTGCCAAGGAGGTTTAGGTAAGTAAACGCCCCTGTTAGGTGCCGTTCTAACAAATGTAAAAGCCCATGTGAGATTGATCAAATATGACTTTGAAATTGAAATTGTTCTGAATCATTTGAACATTATTGGGAAATCCCCTCTAAACATGTGGAAACGTTTTTAAGAAGCAACACCCAATGTCTTTGAGCATTTTGTTCCCCTTTAAACGAGTTTGCATGCTCTCATAGGGCTATGCAATTCTTTCTGCTAAACGAGACTCTTGTTACTCACACATCAGGGAAGTCTTTGTGCACTGCTTTGGGAAAAAGACTAGCCGTTTTCAGCTCTCGTGTTTGTTTTACTTGCAATAAATGCAGAAATCCTCATGAACTGGGGTGTGATATGCACCGTTGCATAACACAGAGGATGATTTCTATAACCTCTGCCTTAAAAGGCTGCTTATAATATTACATCTGTGTTAATGTGCTAGACATTTAGTTGACTTTTCTTGTAGATTTAATTACTTTTTGTATTTGCTTACATACTTCTTTACATAGTTTTGTATTTGTTCATTTAAGCTTGGTTTTATTTTATTTTTTTAGTCGGTTTTGAGATCTCATCATGTGCATAGGTTTGGCCATGCAATACTTGTGGCTTTGCTAAACACTCCAAAGGGGCATTATTATTGCATTAAATGGTTGCTTAGCTCGACTTTCTTTTATAATGGAAAATAGTGCTACAAGGTTTATGACACTGATTGAGGAAACCACAAGTCAAGCCTGCCTGTTTCTATAGTGATACTTTCAGTGTTGTTGCACATCATAGAACATATTGTCATGGTTGTTTGAAAGATGATTCATCTAACTCGAAAGGAAACGTTTTTTTTTAACTCAGTGAGTAATAGGCATTTTAGAGACTGATCAGCTGACATGTTGTGGAAGATTCTGAAAGGCGGTTTATGTAGAGGCATTCAGCTAAACTGAGTTTTCTTCGTGAAGATTATGGAATGCAAAGGATTTTGGGGGAGGACAAACAGTATAGGTCTACAAACAAACCGCTGAAGGATTGGATATGGGCTCGTGGGAAGTTGTCTTAAAGGGATAGTACATCACAAACATGAAATTCTGCCCATTTATGTTCATTAAGTATTATTTATATTAAACCATAATGTCATTCCAAAACTTTTTGTTTTCCTCTATGGAGTATAAATATATATATATATATATATATATGGAGTTGGTTGCTCTATCATATTCAGTTACAATAAATAAAGCAGCTTTCAATTCTTACTATTTTTCAAACTTATTTGCATTCTTCATGTCTCTGCTTTGATAAAATATCAATGTAAATCTGGTCAAATTTATCAAACTTCAACAACTTAAGAGTTTGTTTTCTGCAGGTGATTGCTGGCTCCTTGCGGCCATTGCTTCCCTAACCCTCAATGAAGACGTTTTGGCTCGTGTCGTTCCATCTAACCAGGGTTTTGGGCAAGACTATGCTGGAATTTTCCACTTTCAGGTAAACAGATATGAAAGTTATGTTGCAGTTGGACAGCTTGTGAAGAGAAATATGTTGAATAATTGGGGTGTTTGCAGAGAGATAAGGTTTTAAGGAATGAAGCCTTGCTGGGAGCTTGTTCTTGAAGCTGGCTCTGGTGTTGCCAGAGTTATACTATCTGGTTTCTAGCAAGTTAGACAGACAGATGTCAAATAATTGTTATCACAATGGCTTGATTTTATGGGTCATGATGGTGGAATGTTTTTGTCAGGACAGGAAGTCAAACTGACTAATTGCACGGACAGCATTGATCCCAGAGGAAGTACATGCTCAGTTCCTCTATGTGCTCAGCCTTACTGTATTTTTTAATTCCACATTTTGCTACTCCTCTGAGTTTAGTTATATTTAAGCATCATTTCCAGATCATTACTGGCTTTTGAGATGTTGCAGGTGACTCTTGGTGCTGTGCAACCGTTGTTATGAGGATGTATTTTAAGTCTCATCTGCTGTGGTTCCTCCCTAATTAAGTAAATTTGTTTTGATGGTTGCAGTTTTGGCAGTTTGGGGAATGGGTGGATGTGGTGGTGGATGATCGATTGCCCACTCGAGATGGAGAACTGCTGTTTGTTCATTCAGCCACAGGCTCAGAGTTCTGGAGCGCCCTACTGGAGAAGGCCTATGCTAAGTGAGTCATATAATATCCCCTTTGTTGGGTTTGGTATGTGTTTGTCTTGCAACAGCCATAATTGCAGTCTAGCTTGCATTTTAATAGTAGTCTATTTGTTAAGTCTTTTTTTTTTTTGTTCATAAAAGCCTGTTAAAGTATTATAATTAATTGTAAAGAAAGTTAGAAGTTTTGAGTCTATTTTTTTTTTAAATAGAGTAAAAACAACAGTATTTTGTGACATTATTACAATTTAAAATAACTTTAAAAAAAATTAGTTTTACTTTTTAGTTTTTTAGATATTGTAAAAAGTAATGTATTCTTGTCATGGCAAAGCAGAATTTTTTGCATCATTACTCTATTCTTCAGTGTCACATGATCCTTTAGAGATCATTATAATATGCTGATCTGCGACTCTAGACACATTTCTTTTAATTGTCTGGGTGTATTGCTCAATACTTGCTCAATAATGTTTTTTTTTTAATATATATTCTTGATTGAATAGAAAGTTGTGTTTTTGCTATAGTACAAATAATACTTTTGTGAATTTATAGCACATAGAAATGTTCCAAAATGGTGCAATTTGTGATAAAGCAAATCCATCTGTTGTTTATTTGATCATTTCTAATTCTTTTGCCTTCAATCCCAAATATGTGGTTATATCTTTGCAAAGTGATCAGTAGTAGGTCATGCACAATCAGCACACAGATGTTGGCCAAACACCATTTTGGGGCTTTTTTAGTCACTTTATTGATACGATGCTTGTTTGCGATACAATATTTGGTAGTCTGTGTCTCTCTTTTTGCACACTTCTCCTCTGAGTGACACTGTTCTTTCATATAGAGTGAATGGATCTTATGAAGCTCTGTCTGGAGGTTCCACCACAGAAGGCTTTGAGGATTTCACCGGTGGAATTGCAGAAAATTACGAGTTGAAACAAGCCCCATCTAACATGTTTCAAATCATCAAGAAGGCCCTGGATTCTGGATCTCTGTTGGGATGCTCCATCGATGTATGAGCTCTTTGGAACACACAAAGATGTTAAAGGATTAGTTCACCCAAAAATGATAACCCTGTCAGAAAAAATACAGTCAATAATGCTTATTTTATATAGATCACCAGTGCAGCAGACTCAGAGGCAATCACTTATCAGAAGCTTGTGAAAGGACATGCCTACTCTCTTACTGGAGCCATTGAGGCAAGTGCCTTGCGTTTTTTGGCTTCCTTTTGCATTACTATTCAAATAATGCCTGGGAATAGACTAAATTAGACACTGAAAGTAGCATTTACTTGTTCAAATGTATATGTATAATCTTTCAATAACCTTGTCAGGTTAATTTCCGAGGCCGAAAAGAGAAGCTGGTCAGAGTTCGTAATCCATGGGGCCAGGTGGAATGGACAGGGGCCTGGAGTGACAAGTAAGACCCCCAAAAATATTGTTGAACTTCACTGCATAAGCTTGCAGTATAATACATCTTGACCTTATTGCTTAATTGTGTCTGTAATTTAGCTCTTCTGAATGGAATGCTGTCGATCCGTCAGAACGTGAGAATGTGAAGTCAGAAGATGGAGAGTTCTGGTAAAACTCAAATATCTTTTGCATCACTGAAGCTCTTCTTGGCAGTTATTCAATGATGTCCTGTTTGCACTTGTGTAGGATGTCATTCTCAGATTTTGTGAGGCAATATTCCCGCATAGAGATCTGCACTCTGACCCCAGATACGCTGACATCTGACTCTGTCAAACACTGGAGTACGTGTAAATTCGATGGCACCTGGAGACGAGGCGCTACAGCTGGTGGATGCAGGAACCATCCATGTAAGCGTGTTTATGTTTCTGTGCATCGGCTCAAGTTTTGAGTTTTGTAGAGGGACTATCTGTCAGTACCAGAGTGAGCTTTAGCTTTGCACCACTGAAATAAATTACATTTTAGTACATTTTCAAATAGGAGGCTGTAGCATGTCAACTTAAGTGTTTATCTTCTATAGACACCTTCTGGATGAATCCTCAGTTTAAGATCAAACTGGAGGAGGAAGATGATGATCCTGATGATAATGAAGTGGGCTGCAGTGTGGTGATTGGCTTGATTCAGAAGAACCGCCGTAAGTTGAGGAAGTCTGGAGAGGACATGCACACTATTGGCTATGCCATCTATGAGGTGGGGTTGATACCAATGTCTCTTTATTTAGTAAATGTATACATGCATAACCTGTGAAGGGCGATGTTTATACAATTTTTTTTTCTTTTTATTCTAGGTGCCTTCTCAGGTGAGCACAATGGAATAACTTTAAAAGGATTTCTGAAAATTGACATGTGGAGAATGAACATAAATAGTAATAATGAAGCATTTGAAATATATTTTGCTAAAAATACTGGTTAGTATTATCCACAGAGAAACCACCTAGCAACTGCCTGGCAACCACCTGTAACACCCTAGTAGCATTGACTCATACTCAGGCAAACACCACTCACGTTTTCTTCAGAAAATGTAGAAATCTTGTTTATTCTTCTTCTGGTTCTTGATCACCTCATTGCAGTTCCACGGGCAAAAGGAAGTTCATCTGGATAAGAATTATTTCCTGACCCATGCTCAGAAAGCTCGATCTGAGACATTTATCAACCTCAGAGAAGTCAGCACCCGCTTCAAACTTCCTCCTGGAGAATATCTCATCGTCCCTTCCACATTTGAACCACACAAGAACGGAGACTTCTGTGTGCGTGTGTTCTCCGAGAAACAGTCTGAGATGCAGTAAGGGCTGTCTTGATTTTTGTGGATTGCAAATTTTTCAATAAGCTCTTGATAGGACTATGTCTTCAGCATATGATCAACAAAAACTATCTTTATTACAATTGGTCCTAAGAAACCAGTAAATCTAAATTGATCTCCAATCTATTTGTTTTTTTAATTATTATTTTAGTATCATTTTAGTAAAAAAAAATAGTTGTAGTAAATGAAATTGTTGTCAAAGTACTGTGTGTATATATATATATACATATGTATATACATAATGTACCTATATTATTTAATTGTTTCACTTTATATTTACATGTATATAAATAGTGTCTCATGTATCTCTCTTTCCTGTTTCCTCTAGAAAATGTGATGACCCTATAGAGGCAAACATAGAAGATGTAAGTGCCATTTTCCTGTGTCTCTCTTGAAATGCTACCTTTGACTCAATTAATGTAAATACAATCAATAAACCTCTTTTCTGACTCTTCAGGAGACTGTGTCTGAAGATGAGGTTGATGCTGGCTTCAGGGGACTCTTCACTAAACTTGCAGGAGATGTGAGTTATTTAGACCCTGCATAATGTTCATGAATTACCTTGATAAACATGAAACATGTTTGACCAATTAAACAAAAATATTAATAATGCTTGCTCTTGCCTAAGGACATGGAGATCTCTGCCGTTGAGCTGAGAACTATTTTCAACAAAATAGTTGCAAAAAGCAAGTTTATTCTTTTCATATTTATTTGGTACATACATGGTAGTACATAAATGACTAGACATCAATATCTAGTAAACACTTTGTCTTCTCTTTACAGGAACGGATATTAAAACCGATGGTTTCAGTTTGGATACATGTAGGGTCATGGTGAACCTCATGGATGTATCCTTTACGAATAGTCCAACAGGCACTTGTTTAAGACGTTTAAATTTACATTTATGTTTAACTTTGTCATAAGCAGTTTGACTTAACTCTGTTGCAGGAAAGTGGCAATGGTAAGCTAGGTTTAGCTGAGTTTGCCACTCTTTGGAAGAAAATTCAAAACTATCTGGTAAGTTTGTGGGGCATAGAAAGTCTTAAATGCTTCTGGCTAAACTTCACGGTTTGTCTTAGGATAAAATCCTTGTCTTTTTAGGTCATTTATAAGAAGAATGACATGGATGGGTCCGGCTGTATGAGTACACCAGAGATGCGAATGGCTTTAAAGGAAACAGGTACACTGAACTTCACTGACATTCAAAGTTTTAGTTTCAAAATGAGTTTTTAATGAAGAAGCAGCAGGTGAAATTTCAAAGTAACTTGATGTATTGGTAATTGTTGCACAGGATTCTCTCTGAATGACTCAATTCATCAGTGTCTGGCTGCACGCTATGGAGACGCAGACATGAAGATCGACTTTGATAACTTTGTGTCCTGTGTGATGCGCCTGGAGATGATGTTCAGTAAGAACAGTTCGTTTTTTTATGATTGGTCGAAATATGTTTTACGGATTTTAATTATACGATTCAACAATGTTAATTTATAAGGCTTGAGGTTTGTTGACTGCATTGTGGATCACTTCATTACATATTTTTGAATTGTCTCAAGTTAGACTTTTAATGAATAATTTAAGTAGAAATGGAAAATATCTTTCAATGTGTTATGACTTTCTTTACTGCTTTTTGTGTTCAGTATGTTTTCGGTAGTTCTCCAGACTCTATTATTTCTCATATATCATTTTTATTTGATAGTTTTTTAATAGTATATTTTGTTTGTTTTTTTATTTTATATTTATTAAAAGCATTTTTTTACTTTTGCAGAAGTGTTCAAAAGGATTGACGTAGACAACAGTGGGTTCATTGAGCTGGACTTCTTCCAGGTATTGAATGTCTTACAGTCTAACAGTACTGCATGTCTTAATGTCTAACCATTTTGTGTCCGAGCGTTTTAAATGGTTCTTTTTCTTTCTTTCAGTGGCTGACGTTTGCTATGATTTAAAGGCCCAGAGGATTATTCTGAATAGTATGTTTATTTAGTTAATTTACACAGAAGACCACCATATATCTAAATGCTTAAATAGTATAGTGGATTTTGTAAATGTGTCCATTTTACTTTGCAACAGATATACAAGCATAGTTGCCTGTTGTTTTATTCTCAATGCACTTTCCTGCAGTGCTTGCAAGGCATCATTGTTTCGATTTTTTTGCTGCTCCAAATTGTGTGGCTTGTTGAAGACAATTGTGCAATTACTTTAAGTGATCAGATATATGATTTAGACCTGTTCATATAGATTTAAAGAGCAATCAAAGTTATATATCCACCTTTTTATTCCTGTAAGAGCAGGGATGGCCATTTCTACATTTTAGCTTCTAGCTTCTGGAGAAGTTATTTTTAGCTATACAGCTTGTTTTGCTGGTGTGTCATACCATATTATTTAATGTATTATCCTAACACCACTGATTTGTAGTGCAAACAGTTTTACCGTTTACTGCATGTTGTTATTTTTCTTGTTACTTCCCTATAGCTGCTTACTTCAATATATATATTGAATGATTAAGAAATCATTCTAATATGCTGATTTTTTATTATCAGTGTTTAAAACAGTTGAGCTGCTTAATAGTTTTTTAGGATTCTTTGATCATTAAAATATTAAAAAGAGAGGCATTTATTTAATATGGATAATAATGTTCAGAACTACTTTTACAGTAGGTTACTGTTTCACTACTGTTCAAAAGTTTGGGATCAGTACATTGTTATTCTTTCTTCTTTGAAAGAAATTTTTATTAACAAAGGATCTATTCAATGGACAAAAACATCACAGCAGAGATTTACATTTCAGAAATGTTTTATATTTGGTAAAAAAATGTGTTCTTTTTTACGTTTTATTCATCAAAGAATCCTGAGAAACAAAAACTCATAGCTTCCAAAAAATATATTTGGCTGCACAACTGTTTCCAACATTGATAATTCTAGTAATAAATCAGCATATTAGTATGAGTTCTGAAATGTCTAAAAGTGACACTGAAGACTAGAGTAATGATGCTTTGTATCACAGGAATAAATTACATTTTAAAAATATATTCAAGCAGATGACAATATTTTTCAGGTTTTGTTTCAGTTTTTTTCAGGATTTTTATCTAATAAATGCAGCATAAGATGAGCATAAGAAATGTAATTAAAAACCATCAAATATCTTACTCCAAATTTTTAAACAATAGTGTGTGTGTGTATATATATATATATATATATAGTTGTATAAGTTGTAAAACAAACAGCTACAGTAAACCAACAGTAAAATTCCAGGCCTAATGAGAGGACTTGATGCAGTAGGATTTTCTACTTCCATGTAGATGCATTTTCTATTAAATTAAATGGGATATAGGAATCATTTGTCTTTTATGGAAAGAAGTATTATTTTCTATTGCTAATCAGGTGGAGTTAAGCCATAAAACCGTTTTTTGTTTATTTTATTTTGCTTTATTTTGGCTTCAGTGCACATACTTCATTCAAACCATTTTGAAACCCTTCATTCAAACCCTTCTGTTGCTTTTTTTTTACTTTATACATTTTTAAATGCAATTAAATATGCAAGCCTAAAACCAAGTTTACTTTTCTTTGCTGCCTTGCAAGCGCTGGCATTTTGTGTAAATTGAAATCTAGTTTGTGTTGTGGACCATTTGATTTTATAAATGTGTAAAACATACAGCCTCGTTGCTGTAGAAAAACAAATAAAACCCTTTATTATTTGTAACATTATTTCCAGTGTTCACGTTATTCAACGGCTTTCAACCCTGCTAAAAAACAACAGAACCCCAATAGAGATGACTCTTCAATATTCAGCCCATAAAAATTCATTTCAAACACATAATTCAGTAAATCTATGCTAAAGCGATTAATAACGACTAACCAAGTTCCTATTTGTCGATGTACCGAAATATTATTTTTCTATTTACTTCCCCAGCCGCCTTTTTTGCCTTTATTCCGATCATTTTAAAAGTTGTTTGAAATCATGTTAATGTTAGATTCAGTAGGGATTGTATGCTGTAACATAATGTAAATAGAGTGTATGTACTTCTTTATACACCGTATTGTTTTTATGTCTGAGGCCTGTTTGGGACCCTCTCTAATCCACCATAATCCGGAGCCGTTATTTGTAAAGCGTTTGACCGGTTTGTCGTGACAAGTGCACTTGTCTGTCTCAGTGTCTATCGCCCCGCCTGCTCTGGACACACACACACACACACACACACACACACTGAGGCTCTTATACTGTACTACGTGTCTTTCGGGAGAATATAACTGTATTTATCACACATCCCCTTCCCAGGCGAGACTGACAGGACCGCAGCTGCCAGGCAAGTTTAGCGCTTCTTGTATTTCTGTCCTGAATCGTGTCGAGGTTGATTTCTGCTCTGTCCGCGGTGTTGTTCTCCGTCGGCCTGCTGTAGTTTGTCGCATTCAACACTTTCTTCAGTGTCAGATATGCATGTTGTGCACATATTAAAGCTTGAAAACGTTTTAGGCTGGAGTAGTTTCGCTAGAAATTGTTGAAAGTGATAATTAAATGAAACGCAGTGATTTACGAAGGTTGAAGGGAGTTACTGAGACAATAACGCGACAAAATGCTTGGCGTGACATACATTTTAGAAATTAAGTAATGGACTGAACAACCACAGACGCTTAATATATCGCCCTTAAAAAGTGTTTTAAAAATTTTAAAAATTGAAATTGTTTTTAAAATGTTAAATATAAAGAAAAGGGGTTTAAAACGGCCCTGTGGTCAGGAGTAAGTGTCTATATATATATATATATATATATATATATATATATTAATCTACATTCAATGCAGGTTGTAAAGTTATACACTGAGTGTGATTTGTGTTGAAATGAATGGGAGGCCCTCAGTCTGTTGTGAGTTTTGAGGCCAGCAGCACAATGCAGTCATTGATGCACAGAAATAATAGAAACACGATAATATTTCACAGCTAATGCTGTGACAATCTAAAATTATTTGCCATGCCAGTATGAAAATTGAATGAGATTTATGTAAAGTAAATTGAGTCTACAAACCTGCATAGATTTAACTGAGCAGAGCAGAGCCCTAGTTCAGCATTCATCATAGTTATTAAAGACTGCATTTAACCTCAGAATTGAAGCATCTGTTCACCTTATTGATATGAGGTAGCAAGCATTGTTTACTTTAAAGTCATTTTTAGTAATAAATTAGTGGCAAAATATTTTGTACAATTATTGTTTGGATTTACCCACTGCCAAGTTCATCATTAACATGCTCCACAAATGTTTAACAGTGTTTTTTTGGTTTTTTTTGGAAACTGGTGGTGATATCCCATAAGCCTTCAAGTAAATTACAATACTGTGACAGGGCATTACTCTGTCAATATGTACTCTATATGTAAATAAGGTGCAAATATGTAATTTTTAGGCCCTCAAGTAACATCTTTGTCCTTTTTTGTCTGAGAGTGTGTGCTCTTTTAAAAGCTAGCATGCATATTTTGCATTAATGTGTAGAGTTTTATGTTCATAATGCAACCCAGTGTACTCCGTATCTACACAAAGGCAAAAAATGATTCAAGAGTTAAAGTATAAATTCCTTAGCTATTTATAACTGCTTTGCATCTCACGGCTCCAGCATGTTCACATATGGAGGAATCTCGGCACAGATCAGTGCTAACAGACTGCAGGCAGAAGGTGTGGGATCTTTTGAGCAGGCTTTACACTTCCAGAACCAGGACTTTGAGGCTCTCAAACAGGAGTGTTTGGATGGAGGCTACCTGTTTGAAGACCCCTGTTTCCCCGCTGAACCACCCACTCTTGGCTTCAAAGAACTTGCCCCGTATTCCTCTAAAACCCAAGGTGTGGAGTGGATGCGCCCTACGGTGAGGGGAAAAATATAGTCTTATATGCTCAACATGGCTGCGTTTATTTAACCAAAATGTACAGTAATTTATTGTAATGAATTACATTTATTTCTGTGATGGCAAAGCCTAATTTTCAGTAGGCAGCCATTGCTTCAGTGTCACATGACCCACCCAATCCTTGCAGTTCATAGTCAGAATGTTGATAACCACACGGACCCCTCCCTTCTTTCTTTGCAGCTGTTGTCACTATAATAAATTCATGTACACATGCATTATAATGTTTCTGTAGACAAACTTAGTCAGAGTGATCCATGTAAGATGGCTTCATTCAGATTAATTGTTAATTCATTACAGAATAAGAGTTTGTTTGGTGTGGCAGCAGTTATTACACTACAGTCATTCCTGTTTTTTTTTTTTCATTTTACTTAATACATGAAAGTACTATAAAATGACTATCATACATAATATTATCATAGTTAACTAAATCTAAAACTATAAATTCATTAAAAAACGTATTTAATTTATTTTTGTTGCCAAATTTTTTTTCACCTTGATGTACTAAAATAACTAAAACTGAAATAACAATTAATAAAAACCATGGGCATGTATATGCATATATATATATATATATATATAGACATAGACATGTATATAATTTAATTCAAAATGGGTAAATTCAAAATGGTAATTAAAATTACAATTAAAACATATATATTAGTTTTATTGATCTACAGTAGTCTCATAATTGTGCTAAATACACTCTTCGATACACTGACATTTCATGGTGATAGCAAAAAGACAAAAAACAAAAAAACATGCACAAAAATAAATAAATAAAAATGTTATTACATTATTTTTGTAAAAAAAATGTTTTTATTAAAGCTAAAATCTTTGGGTCGCCTAATTCCGGTCTCAGCCCCCCTAATCCGTCTTTTTCTGCAGGAGCTGTGTGATGATCCTCAGTTCATTGTGGGTGGAGCCTCACGCACAGACATCTGTCAAGGGGCTCTGGGTAAGTTTTCTGACTTTTACAAAAGCCTTTGAGTATGCATAGTTTCTAAGTGTTTGTCTCGGCAGGTATTAGGTTTACTTTTCATGGAATCCCCTCCGAATGATTCCCTAGCTGTAAAACTCAAAGCATGACTAACCACAGACAGAGCAGCTCATATAACTGACCTGAGGCGTGTCTACATATGACTCATCCACTTCCCACTGACCTTGAGTCAGTGCATGTTTGTGATTGTGCCAACTGTTCTCAATCAATGGCATGTCAGATTTTTCTAGTTTTTATATATTACCGCCCTTGTACAGTACATATTTGTATCCTTTAACATAGTTTAAAACCAGGCAAATGTCTGCACACCTACTCAATATTAGTGGTTTTACAATAATATATATATATATATATATATATATATGTAAATGATATAGTGACCCAAACAGTTTAACAATTGAAAACTCTGAAATATTAGAGCCAACAATGGTAGTGTATGTTCTGTATTCTGCCACTGGCCTGTACAGTTTTGAGGCTGTGGAAAATTCCTCTCCTCTGAGGTGGAGATCTGAGTGGGATGTAAACAAGAATGGGTTTACACAGGCCTCACTGAGGAAATAAACCCCATCCCTTTCTCTATTTCCCCCTGCTGGTTGTAGAGTGAGGATAGTTTTAGAGTGAAAACTAAAAGCATATTATTCAGGGATTTGGTATTACAGTTTAAATTGGGTTTTGAATTGAAGTGGTTTAATTTTCCTTGCCTCGTTTTTTTTTTTCTTTTTTTTTTCATGGTCAGGTGACTGTTGGCTCCTTGCTGCTATAGCCTCGCTGACTCTTAATGAAAGACTCCTCCACAGGGTCGTCCCTCAAGGCCAGAGTTTTCAGGATGACTATGCTGGAATCTTCCACTTTCAGGTTCTGAAGCACAATTGCATGCTCTAGAGGTTCTTGTAAAATAATATATTAAATAGTGTTTTTAATCAGAATATTTATGCTTAAATGCTTATATTAGGAAAACGTGTTTTGTGCTCAGATATGAATTTAGTTCTTATACTCATCAAGGTTGCAAATACAGGGAAAAAATTAAATATTGGGAAATAGTATTACAAAGTAAAAAAAAAATAAAAAATCGAATTTAATATCATTACAATCAAATTTATTCCTGTGATGCAAGGCTAAATTTTTAGTATCGTTATTTCAGTTTTTAATGTCACGTGATCCTTAAGAAATCATTTTAATAAAAAGTTTTGGGGGTAAATTAAATTAAAATTAAAACTTTTATTCCGCAAAGATGTTAAATTGGTAAGAAATGACAGCGAAGATTTATATTGTTAAAAAATATTTAGATTTTGAATAAATGCCATTCCTCTTAACATTTTATTCATCAAAGAATCCTAAAAACAATATCGCCATTTCCATATTTGGCAGCACGACTGTTTCCAACATTGGTAAATCTATATATCTATAATGAATTGTCATGTTTCATTGATTGATTTCTAAAATATCATGTGACACTTTAGACTAGAGTAGTGGCTGATGGTAATTCAGCTTTGCATTACATAAATTATTGCATAACATAAAGTGTTTCTTCCTGATCTTTCTGTTAGTCTTGAGGTGCAGTCACATATCAGGTCAGTTGTCTGTTTACATTTTCAAATGTCAAGCAGATTTCTGTTGGGCAGCTCAGTCTGGAATTTTCTGGAGAATTCACAATTTCAAATGTGACTGCATCTTCAATCTGGAGTCCTCGCTGGCTTTTCTTCATACTAATCACTGTCAGTCTCCTGGATGTTAGCTTCATTACAGTTGCTTTTTTCTGTTGTGCAGTTCTGGCAGTTTGGTGAGTGGGTCGACATCGTGATTGATGATCGGCTCCCGGTCAGAGACGGCGAGCTCATGTTTGTCCATTCAGCAGAGGGAAATGAGTTCTGGAGTGCCTTGGTTGAAAAAGCCTATGCTAAGTATGACCTGATAGACATTTTGGTAAAGGCCAGCAAAATGTGTTCTTACTAAACAATTTACAAAAGTGGACAGTGTTTCTTATTTAATAAAGATCTTAGCATAATCTAAGCAGTCTCCTTAAGTGTGTGTGTGTTTGTTTTGTGCCAGGCTTAATGGCTCTTATGAAGCTCTCTCTGGAGGATCCACCACTGAGGGTTTTGAGGATTTCACTGGAGGGGTTTCAGAGATGTACGAGCTCAGGAAGGCTCCGAGAGACCTGTACCGAATCATCAGCAAAGCCCTCGAGAGAGGCTCCCTGCTGGGCTGCTCTATTGATGTGAAAACTGAATTTACAATACTTCATTTTCTACTAAATGTATTTTGTGTCACATTCAAAGGAACACACCACTTTTTTGAAAATAGGCTCATTATACAACTCCCCCCAGAGTCAAACAGCTGAGATTTCCTGTTTTTGAATCCATTCAGCCAATTTCCGGGTCTGGCAGTAGCACTTTTAGCTGTAACTTAGCACAGAGCATTGAATCCAAATAGACCGGTAGCATCACGCTCAAAAACGACAAAAGAATTTCAGTGTTTTTCCTATTTTTAAAATATGACTCATCTGTAGTTAGATAGTAACTATGCTCTGATTCGAGCGTTATAATCAGGGGAAAATTTGCAAAAAAGAAAGTGGTGCATTCCTTTAATGTCAGTTAATCCATTGCATGGATTTACAAAACATGATATTTCTTCAGAAACATTTATTCACCTCTAGGTTGAGGTTAATATATTATTTCTGATTGTGTATCAGATCACCAGTGCCTTTGACATGGAATCTGTGACGTTCAAGAAGCTGGTTAAGGGTCATGCTTACTCAGTGACTGCTCTCAAACAGGTGATGCTCTCAGTATATGTTGCTCATAAACACATTTCAGTTTAATTTCGTTGGCCTTCATGTGTGCGGTTTCTCTTTGACAGGTGGAATTTAGGGGTCATACAGAGAGGCTAATCCGCATCCGTAACCCGTGGGGTCAGGTTGAATGGACAGGGGCCTGGAGTGACAAGTAAGAAATAACACAGAAACTCTTAATCTTTCAGCTCAAGTCATTGAGTATGAAGACATTGTGTATGTTTTCTCCCCAGCTCCCCCGAATGGGATGAAATTGATCCATCTGAGAAGGATGACTTAAATGTACAGATGGAGGATGGAGAGTTCTGGTGAGCTTTATCAGCAAAAAGAAAGAAATTAAGCAATAGTTTGCCCGAAATTGAAACTTTTCTTAAACTTGACTCACACAAGATGTACAGTAGATAAGTTTGTTTCTGATTTAAATAAACTGAGCCTTACATCACTTGCTCACCACTGGATCTTCTGCAGTGAATGGATGCCATCAGAATTCAAAGAGTTATTTGATCTGTGTCTGAATCAGGAGAGAAATCTGTTAGCAAGCACAAACAGTCCAGAACAATGCTAAACAAATATGTGGTCGGATACTGATGTGAAAGGACAACAGGGGAGTTGACTTTTTCACTGGAGGAAGCATAATTATGGATTATGGACTCATATTTTGACCATAACCAATGGTTTCAAATTGAAATGCCTTAAGGATGGATTTGTTTCTTACAAATATCGCAAATTTTCAAGACGTGAACTGATGGACTGGAGTCGTGTGGGATTATTGTGATATGTTTATCAGTCGTTTGGCCTCTAATTCTGACGGCACCCATTCACAGCAGAGGATCCGCTGATGAAGAAACAAACTCATCTATGTACACTGATGTCCTGAAGGTAAATACGTTTTTAGCAAATTTGTATTTTCGGGAGCCCTATTCCTGTAAATCTGACACATCAGTAGACCGAAAACACATTTTGTACGCTCACAGAATAAGTAAACTGTTCCTTTTGTCCCCAGGATGTCGTTCAGTGAGTTTTTGAGGCAGTTCTCCAGGCTGGAGATTTGTAATCTGACCGCTGATGCTCTGAGTGATGATGACCTGAGCCACTGGAACACCATCAAGTTTCACGGCACCTGGCGGAAAGGCAGTACTGCGGGAGGCTGCCGAAACCACCCCAGTGAGTCACACCACCGTTACTCCCACTAGTGATGGGAGGATTGAATCAGTTCACTGAGTGATTGACAAATTGAACAAATCTTTTTTTTTTTCATTTTGTTAATATTAACAAAATTATCATTAAAAAGTTGATAAAAACACCTCTACTACTTACTCAAGCACGTCCTGAATTTGCCAAGTTCTATGTCCCTAGGTCAACACATTTTGGTGGAACAATATTTTAATGAAATAATAGTCTTGACCATATCTCAGCACCTAAACCTAACCTTACCCTAAAATCAGAGGGAATATAGATGACTGACACTGATGTAAAAGCACCAAATACTGATTGTAAGCTTAAACTTAAAACTGTAAACTGTTTCTTCGTGGGTTAAGTCGTTTGTTTCTCATGTGACAGCCCCATAAATGCTTAATTCCAGTACAGAACCTGAAGGATGTTGCGCATGGGCAACTGAACAAATCACTCCCCTAGACGTCACATTGAAGATTTGAACAAAATGAATGAATCTTTCAAGACTGACACATCACTACAGTTCAGGTCCAGCTATTTTATTAGATGACTGTTTTGTTGGTCATAGTGGGTGACCATACTACTTGGAAACATTGGTGGGCTTTACCACTGCCTATAGTTGTAAACTTATTAATGCATTTTTGCTGAATAAAGGATTAATTTCTTCTTTTAAATCTTACTGACCACAAACTTTTGAACAATAGTGCATTGAGCATTATATCACTAACAAGATGAACCTTAATGCATCAGTCCAGCTCAGCTACCAGGTTTATCTGGGATTCGACCCCTTGACTGCTACGTGTTCCTGTACTCTTTGGCAGACACGTTCTGGATCAATCCACAGTATAAAATCACATTGCTGGAGGAAGATGATGACCCAGAGGATGAAGAAGTATCATGCAGCTTCCTGGTGGCTTTAATGCAGAAAGACCGCAGACGGTATCGCCGCCACGGACAGGACATGCACACCATCGGCTTTGCTATCTACGAAGTGAGGAGCAAAATGTGTTCAAATGGAGTTTATAGATAAGAGAAAAATGCCTAATTGTTTCCTTTCATTTTCTTTTCTTTTTATCTCCTCCTTGCAGGTTCCTGAAGAGGTATGAACCCATGCCAACAATTTCTTTGTTGAATAGCTTTGCCTGCACCATTAAAGTAAATCTCAACCGTTTACCTCTAGAGGAGTTGAATAACGAATCTATTTTTAAAAAAATAAAAGCGGAGTGTACCTTTTAAGGCTTGTATACTTCCATAAACATTCATTTTTTAAGCAGAAGGTTGTATTTTCCGTTAGATTATTCACAGTGGAGTAACAGTGGGATAATTTTGCATACCGTCCAGATTTGTCATTTCCGTTTGTCTGCAGTATGCAGGCTGTCAGAGCGTTCACCTTAAAAAGGACTTCTTCCTGACACACTCATCGTCTGCTCGCTCTGAGACCTTCATCAACCTGCGGGAGGTGAGCACTCGTCTCCGCCTGCCTCCCGGTGAATATGTCATCGTCCCTTCCACCTTCGAACCCAGCAAAGAGGCAGATTTTGTCCTACGAGTCTTCACTGAAAAGCAGTCCCAGACAGAGTGAGTGTTTGATGTAAATAGCGTTTGTCATTGTATACTCATCCTCATGGTTTTTCTATCCGATTCCCAAGCTTCATTTTTCCACTGGGAGTGGACAGAGATTTCATACATTCATTAATACAACAGAAAATGATCATACATTTTTAGGTTTTAATATAATGTATAACTATATTTAGTCATATAAACTACTTAGGTGATGCAATTATTTTCGCTTTTCATATTTCCTATTGTGGAAAAAAGAAAATTGGGTTTGAAATGACATAAGATAAGTACATTTTATTCTGTCACAACTTGACTTTTTTCCTGAAAGGGAGTTGGATGATGAGATTTCAGCTGACCTGGAGGATGAAGTAAGATTTTTGATCCACACTCATTTGAAAACAAATGCCATATTCGTTAGACTTTTTAATAAACGTGGCTCCTGTGGGTTTTTTTGTAGGCAGAAATTACAGAGGATGATATTGATGACTCTTTCAAGTCCTTGTTTGCCCAACTGGCTGGAGAGGTGAATAAATATATACAGTGTTTAACATAAATATATAACAGTGTTTTTTCTGATTTAGGTCTGTTTATGGTAAAACACTGCATTAAAATATAAATATGTGACCCTGGTCCACAAAACCAGTCTTAAGTCGCTGGGGTTTATTTGTAGAAATATCCAAAAATACATTGCATGGGGTCAAAATTATAGATTTTTTTTTTATGCCAAAAATCATTGGAAAATTAAGTAAAGATCATGCTCCATGAAGATTTTTTGTAAACTTCCTACAGTAAACAAATCAAAATGTCATTTTTAATTAGTAAAATGCATTGATAAGATATTCATTTGGACAACTTTAAAGGTGATTTGCTCAGTATTTAGATTTTTTTGCA
>JAUMHI010000054.1:19269401-19285099 GCA_032359435.1 Enteromius unitaeniatus | reverse complement strand
ACCTCCTTCCATCAGCAAGGGCATTGAAGATGAAACGTGGCTGGGTCTTTCAGCATGACAATGATCCCAAACACACCACCCGGACAACGAAGGACTGGCTTTATAAGAAGCATTTCAAGGTTCTGGAGTGGCCTAGCCAGTCTCCAGTCTCGATCAAGGGAGTTGAAAGTCTGTGTTGCCCAGTGACAGCCCCAAAACATTACTGCTTTAGTGGGGATTTTCATGGAGGAATGAGCCAAAAAACCAGCAACAGTGTGTGAAAACCTTGTGAAGACTTATAGAAAACCTTTGACCTCTCTCATTGCCAACAAAGGGTAAATATCAAAGTAATGAGATGAAATTGTGAAACAATGTGATTTTTCTGAGTTTTTCTTCTCATTTTGTCTCATGGTTGAGGTATACCTATGATGAAAATGACAGGCCTCTCTCATCTTTTTAAGAGGGAGAACTTCCACAATTGGTGGATGACTAAATACTTTTTTTTGCCCCACTGCATATCCAATAAGTTCCCCTTCCTTTCCCATCACATCAACTTCGCTGATACCTCATACTTTTTTTGTTGAAGAAGCTGTTTAAAATAAGGAAGAAAAGAATATTCAAATGACCATTTTGATGCAGACTTTAAAATAGGGTTTTAATGGTAGTAGTAAGGGATAGAAAAACAAGGTTTCTGAAAGATTATATAGCCATTTTTTTCTCTAGTCAACTGTTTGTTCAGTCTCTACCATGAAGGAAATGAAAGGCAGTCATTTCCTTCTGATACTGTCACTGAAAAAGCTAATTCATGCAGTGATATCTCCTTAATATGGATCGCATAAGGATGTTTTAGAAGAGGAAACGGTAAAAGCTAAAGCTACAGGGTGTGAGTACTGCAGAAGTGAAACTACTGCTAGATTGAGGATGTTTGTTTAATATCTAAATATTTAAGGATGATTTATTCGCACACTGAGAGAAGTTTGGCAGCTTGTCCTGTCCACTGCTGGAGATTATGTACTCAATCACACTTTTGTACCGTTTAGAGATTAATTACATACCGGTCCATTGCATTAAGATGCAAGCTAGCTCTACTGTATCTAGAAGTGCAGGATTCACTCCGCCCATGCAGTTCAAAGATAAGGAATCACAGTCTACCTACAGCACACATAAAACTTTTCTTGTTTCATTGAACCTGCCTTTGGACCCACCCATTTTATGCCTGCTGCAGAGGAAACTCCCTAATGATTAAAAGAAATCTCTGTTAACCGAAAGCATGCTGTTTGTCGTTTGTGTGTGCATGGTCAGGGTTACTGGGGATGAATTTGAGACGTGCAACCCACTGTTGAGGTCACTTATGTTACTGGCCAGTCTTGTCACTTTCAGAGGGCGGTGGTTTGGATGATCCATTAGCTACAAAGCAACAGAATGATATAGTCTCCTCATCTTGAACTATCTAGGGCAAGGTGTGATATTTCTTTAGCTATTACTGGCTTGCAATGCTCTCTGTTTAATAGGAGGTTGAAATAGGTCAACATACTGTAGTACTTTTTTGCCAGATGTAAAGTGCACTCCTATTTTATGCAATGCAAAAATTAGATTAAACTTTTTTTTATTTTTTTGTGCATTTGTGGTAGTTTTTCAATTAGTGGCACAATGCACATAAACTGCCTCACATTTTTTACTAGAGCTGGGCAAATGCTGGTTGACACATTCTACTAAAAAGCAGCTTTGCTGAAGAATATTAGTTATGTTAAGTTCAGTAAGCCAAATGTTGATTCTGTGTAAAGCCTCAATGTATTCTGTTCATTCAGTGAAGGATTTGTCAGACTGATTCAAACTGGCTGATTCTTTTGGACTGTTTACTTGAATGTTTAAAACATTCAATGTTTGCATTGAAAGATCTGGCTCATAAGTTAATTGTTAATGAATCCGATTGCTGACTGCTCTTTAATGAACCAGTGCAGATACAGATACTTTGCATTTTATTGTGAGCTGCAGCAAGACTGTTGCAAACATTTCCATTTCGACTTCGATAAGCTTATTGTGTAGTCATGCTGTTTGCCTATGGAGCTTCTGTTCTGCCGAATACAGTAAGGCTGTCTCTGTAATAAATGAATAGCTATGTTGGAGGTTGTGAATTAAGTGTGTCTCCCCCCTCTCAGATTTCCTGTTGCAGTCTCATGACGGAGGCTCTGCTGGTCTATAGATAGAGCTGGAGACACTGGGCTCAGCTGAGGTGCTCTGGTGAGCGGGTCAAACTGTCAGACAGCTCAACAGGTGCTGAACATTAGAATCACACACACAGAGCCCACCCTCTCTAAGCTCACCAAATGTGTAGAGATTTGCCGTAAGCTTTGTTTAAATGTTTGCTGTCAGGCTGCATACCTTACAAAGTCACCGTCCGATCTGTCAAGTCATATTTGTATTGAAGTGTAACATGATGAAATATTATGTGGGGTATTGAGAAATGCGAGCAGGTCGTATAACATGTGTGTCACATGAAATACTCCAGCATTTGTTTACCTGCAGTATACGTCTGGCGCACTGTGTGTGATGATCTTAAATTAGACACTGCTGCTGAATCATGTTTGTTGTTTTTTCACCTACTTGGAGATCAGCCGTACTTCCGGTAGACGTGAATTAGACCACCCCTATTGCTTCAGCCACAACCCCTCTTTTACCAAACCCGCCCTCCAAAAACATCTCAGCCAACCTGATGTCTCAAAACTCAAACTCAAAAGATTTTTTTTTAAAAAGCTGAGAAGCGTGGGTGGCTTTATTGCAGAGCCCAGTGTTGTCACAGAGACAGGTGTGGTTTCCCAGGACACCCTTTTCAGTGTTTTGTTTAAGGACTCTTGAATGCCTTCTTTCAAGCCGTTAAATGTTTTCCTTAACAATCTGGTGAATTTTAAGAAGGATGCCCTCCCAGCCATGGTTTCTGTCTTCTTATATCGTATCCACCAATTTATTATGAAGATGTTGCTTTCCCAACCATGGTTGCATGGAAAATATGACTTTTCCCCTCTTCTTTCGAGACAGGAAAGATGAGGATAAAAAAGGGCCAATGGGATTGATAAATGACTCAGGTTTGAGTATGGGTCCCGTGCACCAGCTGCTCTTATATATTTATATATATATATATATATATATATATATATATATCATCAGCATGTGTGTTATCCACAGCTCTGACGTCTATTCTTGTTATGATTGCTGACTTTTGAACCATCAGCATAAAATTCCTATAACAGTAGAGAAAGCAATGAAAATACACTTCTATTTCATTCCAGTTCTGTATTTTAAATATATACACTACTGTTCAAAGGGTTTAAAAATTTTAAAGGAATAGCATTTATTTGAAATGGAAATCTTTTGTAATTTTAGTTCTATATCTGCATACATATGTATATGTAGATATAGAACTAAAATTTAGGAGCTAGGAAATAGTAACTAGACTATTTCAGGTGCTTACCAACTTTCCATTATGTGTACATTTTAAAAACGGCTCTTGGTTTAACAAAAAAGGCAGGTCCAAGATACCATTAAGCGTCCAGACTGAGTGCTTTCTGCTCTGATTGTTTGATGCAACAGCTATTAAGATTAATTTTCGTTCCTTTCTTGTGCAGGCGGAGGCCAGACTTGCTGCGAAGAGAGCTGCTCGTGCTGAAGCTCGGGACATTCGGATGAGAGAATTGGAGCGACAGCAGAAAGAGGTGAGTCCTACAGAGCAGATGGGGTGAGAAAAAGGCACCAATGAATAGTGCTGAAGTTCCTCAAGGTCTTTATACCCCTTTCTACTGCCTTTGCCCAAATCCAGAACCACATATTACAGTCTAATCCGTTCTACGTTGATCCACTGTTCCAAAACCTAGAGAACTACCCGCATAGGCAGCAATGCAAGGCATTACAATTTACATATGCATTTAGTCAGTTTGAAGATACTTTTATCCAAAGCGACTTACAAATGAGCAAGCTGTCTGTTCCAGAAACTTAGGAACATAACTAATGCAGAGTTGCATATATCCTTAATGGAGAAAGAAAATCCCATAATGCTAAGCAGTATGATAATGCAAAACACTATTTAGTTTCCCATTGGATGAGCATTATTTGTATGACACATGGGTTGCTGCATATGTGGCATTAAACGGCAAGGCAGCTAACTAGGTTTTGGAACATAGCATCTGGATTTCATTCAGGATATGCCATATCTTCTACAGACCATCACCTCGTTTGTTGCAATAAAGCAGAAGGATTGTTTTTTGTTTGGCCTTTTGCATAATGTGCTTGTCTGTTTCAAGCATTTTTGTTGAGAAGATAAAGTTTGACTGCTTTTGCAAGTAGTTCCAGATTCTCAACCCAGATTTAGCTAGCTGACTAACTAAGCTCCTAAGTGGAAACAGACCTTTGACAATACAGTATGTTTTCAATGGTTGAAGCCACATGTGAATGATTCAGTTATCGATGTCAGCTGGTATTTTCTCTACTTGTGCATTTTCAGATGTTGTATTACAATGGTTTGAAGAATATTTAGCATACTGAAGTGCATATTTTCACTATGAGTAATTGTGCGTTAATGGGTTTGTTTGTTTTTTCTTTGTAAGACATTCACCAAAAAGTAACAAACATTGCACTGCCACATTGAATTGCAATAGAAGTCTTTGTTTCTCTTGTGGCTGTCTCTCCCTCACAGCTGTCTTACCATCAGCACTCCTCCTCTAGCAGAAAATGGGGGCAAATCCACCAATGGATGGTATGAGAAAGATTAGGCCAGTTTGGACATGCATGCACTTTCGCCTTAAACTAATAAAGAGCTTTCAGATGGGAGTGTGCTAGCTGTATTCTCATACACTCGGTTGTTTGTATGTGGCTTTTTAAGCATGGATTGAATAATATTGTGCTCTTTTTGGTTTATAAAGGAACCCTTGTGGTACTGTTGTTGTCTTTAAAAATACTATTCTGTTAGGATAGCATTGGATTCACTTTTTGGGAGTTTGTTGCAAATGATCTGCTTTAGTGTCCGTATGTTTGTATATTATAATTATAATTGGTCTCAGCATTTCATTTTGTTAGTCTAAAATGAGTATCTCTGTACAGTTTCTTGCAGTTTGTTAAGATGTTTTATAGCAAAATGTATTTTCCATGCACTACGTTATTAAGTGTTTATTGTATTTTAAACTGTTTATTTTATAGTGTATTTTTATAGGGGTGTATATAAGTGCAAATAAAGTTTATTATAATACCTTAACAACATTTAAATTAATAGTTTATGAATTGTTCATTCAGTGAACATTGTGTAAAATATGCATTAGTTTTTAGGTAGATATTTACTGTTTTGCATCAGTAAAACAAATATCTAAATATTAAGATGCATATAGAATTTTGTCAAAAAACATTTTTTTGTTGTTGTTTTTATTGCCCAGCCCCTATTGTCATGCTGTTGCTTGTATGCTTGCCTTGAAATTTGAACAGGTTCTAATCTGACTGAATATCAGCAAGTTACGTATGTTTAGAGTTTGTTTAGGACTGCTGGGGAAGACTAATACTAACACAACCTAAAACATTCAACTTCCTTTGTTCAGTTACTGTCGTCTTCATTCTGTTCATCTCAGGCTGATGCAGAAAAGGCCCGTCATGGTCATCATTCCAGTAGCCACAGTCGACGGGTCTGTAACCCCTGATGTTGCTGTCTGTGTCTTGTCCTTCTCCCTCTTTTTTTAGAATTCTATCTTATTTCTTTTTTTCTCTTAATTTCTCATCAACAGGGGTTAAATGATGATACAGCATCAGTCCGAAGTGTTGGAAGTTACAGGGTGTGTCATACCGAACTTTATAAAAGAGCGTCCAGACTTAATTCAGTTGTGTAGAACAAAGCTAATGTGAATTTATTTTTGATAATTGTTTAATTGGAAATATTGGTACCTAATATGCAAATACATCTATGCCCCAGCAATCAATATATTTTTATTGATCCATTAATCATAAACTGAAAAGTTTGTTTAGGAAGGTAGATAATTAGGTAAATGGCATTTTACATGCTATTGGAATTAAAAAAAATCAATGTTTTCCTATTGGACTTCTGCTTTTAAAGTCAAGTGCGTCATCTTTACGAGACTTGAGCAGTTCTCATCACTCCAGTCGGGCTAGTTCTTCCCGCAGAAGAGATTTAATGGTATGTTTCACTGTGTGTGTTTTGTGTGTGTATTTTGGCAGCACTGTTTTCTCTTGTGTGACTGTCATGACTCTTAATTAGACTGCTGTGTTATACTAACACACGTTTGGGCTCTATTAGAAAGTTTGTTTGTGTAACACATACTGTAGCTTATATAATATTGAAATGATCTATATCTAAAGACATACAGGATTCGCATGGTCATAGAAAATGTAAAAATTAGAATTTTGATTATTTGATTATTGAATTAACTTGATTATTCATTAATTTCAGACCTGGAAAAGGCAATGACAGTTCAGCTAAGGAATAACATTCTGAGAGCCACATTTGATTTTCATCTAGGATACTTTAGGGTTGATGTGCATGAACATTACAGGCAGGCTTTGTGCTATTGAGGACCAGCAGTGTTGAGTGGTTTTCTATAAATGAAGCATAATCACATTGACTCAGTGACTGAGGACACTAACACAAAAATGTCTTTGGTGTGATCTGACGTAACGCTCCCTTATTAGCCCACATGGCATGTCTGCAGCATGGATTACTTTTTGTGTTATACAGTATATCCAGCATAGATTGT
Source organism: Enteromius unitaeniatus (assembly GCA_032359435.1). Classification (NCBI taxonomy): domain Eukaryota; kingdom Metazoa; phylum Chordata; class Actinopteri; order Cypriniformes; family Cyprinidae; genus Enteromius; species Enteromius unitaeniatus. The sequence continues at coordinate 19,278,377 of JAUMHI010000054.1, read as the reverse complement.
GATGGTTGTGCTGTTTTCTCTGCAGTCTGGCATCTCCAGTAGTTCCTCTCTGAAGAGTTCCCACTCCACTGTATGTATATGTGACTGTGGACCGTTTATTCTCTTTTTAAGTGTTAGAAGTTGTGCATTTAAGAAAACTACATTGTTTGGCATTTTATAAGTGAAGACCGCCAGCTCTTGGATGTTTGTTCTTTCCAGCATTGTACTATGAAAGCATAGCTTTATATATCTGTGACTAGATTCTTGCACTACACAATAAGCCAAATAAAACTTGTGATGTGGCTCAGTGCGATAATCAAATCGCAATGGCTTTGACTGAATTAAATATATGAGACACAGGCAGCTCATATTCCAGAGTCTCTACACAAACTACAGGATTGTTTTAAGTTTAAGTGTCAAAACTTTTAACCAAAACCTTTAATGAGAAGCCTATACAGGCTAACAGGCTCTGGCTAACAAAAGAGAAGCTGGAGGGATTCTCTGCAGCTTTCCATCAAAATAAAATGCAATCTCTGGTTTTAATGAATTAAAAAAGGGAAAGCCATAAATATTAGTATTGTAGTTTTACTTTTGTAAAAGTACTTTTCTTTTTGATTTGTATATGTTGCCTTTAGTAATAATACTAATGATTAAACAGCCCAACAAATAATAACATTTTCAATCACATCCTTTTATCCAGAAAATTGAGATTAGCTTTTCCCCTTAAGTCAGGCAGCCTTTCTGGTTTCAAAATTGGTAAAATTGTTAACATTAGGAAGAGAAAGCTTTACACGTTTGTGATCTTCTCTTGCAGAGCTCTGTATATAATGATCTTCACAAAAAACCTGTTGGCAGTAGCTCCAAAAAGGACCTTCTGGTCAGTACTGATCAATATCCTGAACTTTAAAGCTAGTTATTCTTGATGCATCATCATCATGAACATGGTTTAGAGCATGTTATTTCAGATTGGTGACTGTGATTCATATCAAATATCCGTGTTCCTTTCCCATTGCTTTACACCGTTAGACTGGATTGTATCATGACCAAAGAAACTACACCAGCTTAAAGAACTCTAAACCTCCTCCCTCTACGGTCTCTGCCTATACACCACGGGTTCGTCTCTTTCCTCTCTGCATGTTTAGTATTCTCAAACAGCAGAGCTTTGAGGAAAAGTCCTCCTGGAAAGTTCTTGCTAATTCTGCTATATGATGTTTGAAGTTCGTTTTAGTCAAGCTTTTTGTTTTAGTATTGGTTGTTTCTTCAGTTTTAAAAGCCAGTCAGTAAGACATATCTGACAGCTGTCGTTTGACCTTCACAGGCTCCATCCAGCAGCACTACAGCTTCTACAGGTCTGACACGCAGCTATAGTGTGGTCAGTCCGATTTTCAGCACATCTGTCATGTTATTGGATGTGATTTAATGCCTCTGTTTTACAAGCCTCTTTGTCATTGGTTCATTTAAAAAATGTGAGATCTGTGTTCTCCTCAGGCCTCCATGTGTGATGACGGTCTGTATAGTTCATATAGTTCCAGAGCTGTAAGTGATGCCATAGCATATATACTAAAACAGAAATCTTATCATATCCCCGGAGCAGTGTTAGCTCAGTGCTCAGTTTTATTCCCCCCCCCGCAGCCGTCTGAATGCAGCTGGTATTCTTCTGGTGCCAGTTCCACCCGCAGCAGTCCTGTGGTGAGCATCGCATGTGTCCAGAGCTGCAGCAGCTGCTCATGCATGTGTTCATTTTGAAACGCCAATGTGTGTGTTTATCTTCATTATATACCATTAGATAAATCACCTTTTGAAAACAGAAGTTTGCATTAATCTAACTCCACTTCAGTTTGCAACTCGTGCATTGATTGGTATGAACATTAATGAGACCTCAAATTGTCAGCATGTTAAGGGACGTATGCAGAAATGACTGAACTTGCTGTTCATGAAAAAAAAAAAAGTTCAAAGTTATACCAGTCTGTTCAAAAGTTTGTGGTTGGTTAGATGTTTTTAGTGCTTTTATGCTGGTCAAGGCTGCGATTTATTTCATCAAAAATACAGTAAATGTATTTTTGTTTGGTTGTGCTGTCAAGCACCTTGGCTAGTTGTCATACGTCATGAACATCTGAGCCAAAAATTAAAGCCAGAATGTGTTAAAATGAATAATTTGTCATTTAATTCATTGCATTTACTGAAAGTATGAAAAATTGGATGCATTGTTGATGTTTTGATATGTTGGCCTCTGAAGGTGGGGCAGGAATGCAAAATGTATTTTGCATGTGGTGCATTTGTCTAAACATCTTAAGTATCAAAGCCAATGTTTGATGACTTGTCACTAATACTAATGGAGTGCTATTAAAGAGTGACTTCACTGAAATGGATGCATGTTTTGTTAAACGGATATGACAGACGGTTTTCTTCCCTGTGCAAATTTGAATTTCTTCTTTTGAATCATCCTCTTGTAAAACTTTCAGTCATCCTCTGATGACGATTCTGGCAGCACTGTGTCCCGAGGTCGACGTGGGAGAAGGGATAGTGTGGTGAGCCAGAATAGAAACTCTGACCGCATATCCAGTGTTCAGACAAATCAACCGCATATTCTTTTGTCATTAAAGCTAGTAATGTATCGAAAACTTCCACTTCGACTTTCTCATGTTTTTTATTTGCTTTCTCTGTCTGTGTGTAGTTGTCTGATTTCTCTGATATCTCTGAGACAGCTGCTGATTATTTCAGCCGCACTAATCGCAGAGGCAGTATTGTCTCTGATCTTGATGATCTGAGCATCCCAGACCTGGACAGTGTAAGTCAAGACATGCGTGAAGTATTAACCCATGTGACACGGTGACTGGATGGTAGCTTAAAGGGATAGTTCAGTTATTAAAGTTGGTTTAAACTGCATGGCTTGATACTGTGTTAAAAATGCATTGAAATGAATCTACTGGACTTGCGCCGTTGGACTACTGGTTTTATTTAATGACTGCTTATAGGAAGGTGTGTACATTATTATTATTATTATTATTATTATTCCTGTATAAATGCATCTAACTGTTGTGTGTTGGTCAGTGTTTGGTTTTAAAACTGGAAGTTTTGGTGAAGTTTTGCTGGAACCCTGACTTTGATGGTTTCTAGTTAAATTGTATGAGTTACGTGGCATGAAGTGTGCTTAAAACAGACTACAAGAAGTAGCATCATTACTAACCTTTTTCATTTTCTTATTGTAGACAAAACCCAGGCCAACAAGTGTACTTTTATAAATTTAACCAATGAGACTAATGGTGTTTTCGTTTCTTTTTTTTTCCAGCTTGATGAGAGATGTGACAAGCAATTTACAGACACCTACAGCCGGGTAAGAGGAAGAGAGATCATTTCCCACTTCCTTTTGTGAGATATTTGACACATAATTAAGACAGTAGTTTATGTTTCTAGTTTAAGATTTTTACCTTTTATGGGCATTTTCACCTTTGTAAGGCCAATTTTCTAACCTGATTAAAAGTATTCATCATATTTTGTACCAGATTCTTAAATGGAATCAATAAAGACACTGTAGGGCTGTTACCAATCAGATGAAATCAGTTTCAACAAAGTTAGTTTGCAGTGCAGAGGTGGCACAGAATCTGTATCTGTAGTGGCATTTAGATGCATTTACAGAGACTATTTAATGCATAACATAAATGCCATCAACCTGCAGTTACAAATGCAAAAAATAACTAAATTGATTTTGGAATATACTTTTAAAGTATGTCACTGCATGAGTGAGCCTTTGAGTCATTTAGTCAGCTGATTCGTTGAAACTGCTGATTGATTCAGTACCAGAACACCGCCCTGTGTTGCTCAGAGATGCAAAACAAGTCTGCTGTGGCTTTTTTAGAAGGTATTTGAAGAAAAAGAACAATATTATCGATATTATCATAGATTACGTAAGGGATAATGTACGGCTAGCAGGTTGTTATCGCAGAATAAAGCCTGACAGGCTTATCGGCAGCCCAACGCGAAGCGGCTTCTTACCCCAAAAGTAAATAATAAAACAATAAATAAATAGTATAACACAATAATAACCGGGAAGTCAGTCGAGTCATCTTCTATCCACTGCTTTAATTTAAATTAATGTTCAAGTCCATTTTAACTTGTGGTTAAGCATTTTTAAGCCAAAAGCATGGCGCCAAACTATCAGAGAAAGCGGAGTGATATAATTACTAACGCTCAAGAAGATGCGTAGTACCCGGATGAGCCTGTGTTATAAATTTTACCAGTTGTTATCTGGGAATAGCAAACCTTGTGGACACTGACAAATCAGAATCGAGTATTCCACAAAGCCGTGTAATAAATATATATATTGCTTACATTTTACCAAGTTTTTAGAAATTTTATCAACAGGTGTTGCGGTTGTTGAATAATGTTTTGATTCATTGTTGATGGGCGTTTTGTGCTTGTTTCCTCCAGCCATCCTCTCGATGTACCACCCCAGCACTTTCAGCAGCTGCCCTGGCGTCTCTGGGAGGCAGCAGTTCTAGAAGGGGCAGCGGAGATGCTGGAAGCATCATTATAGATGCAGAGGCTTCTGTCAGCGAGCTGAGGGTAATTCTGTTGTTTATTTGCGTTGCACAAACTGTAAGACATACTGCTGAGGTATTTCTTGAAACAAGATGAATCTCTCTGTCTTTGAACATATTTTGGCTGAGCATAGAACATCATGCTTTCCTATCCAATGCATCCGATCTCAGAGAATCCACTTATGTTCATTTCAGTTTTATTTCTGTAAATGCTTTCGTTTCTTTTCTTTTTGTGTTTGAATGCCTTCGGGAAGCTCTCTCCTTTTTGTTTGTTTGAATGTACAATCAAAGGTCACCGCTTCGATCTTCAGTGAATGCCAAACCTTTCCCATGATTCATTCCTCCATCTCAACAGGAAATCTATGATCTAAAGGACCAGATTCAGGATGTAGAGGGCCGATACATGCAGGGTCTTAAAGAGTTGAAGGTAGAGGGTCCTGAGCTCAACGCATGCCTTCCCTCATTCTCCACTAACACACCAGGCTCTAAGCACTCCTATTCTGAAAGCATGAGCCTTGCATGTGTCTTTCACTTACTACATTAGCTCTTTACAATCACGTTTAGCCCAAAGTCGTGTTGCCTGAAGACGTAATTGCTCTTAAGGGCCAAAGTCACATGGAAGTCGTCTGCCTCACTCCTAAATGCTGTTAATAAAGAAGATGGACGAGGATGCTGGGACACATTTAATCAGCTGTTTTCAGTGTTTGTCCAGTTCACATTTGGAGACCTTGCGTTGAATATCCTGATGCAGTATAAGTGAGAGACAGTGAAAGGAACTATAAATGAACAGACAAGGGTTAATGTGACATAGATATGGAAGTTGCTTCTTATATCTGACATATATACATGACGTATTACTCAAGACAAAATGAAATGCTAACATATTTAGGGACTTTATTTTAAGAATTTATTAGATTGTAAAAAGGTGGCATTATGTATACTACTGTTCAGAAGTTTGGGATTGGTAATATTTCTGAAGATTTATGCAACACTAAAGACTGGATTAATGGCTGCTGAAAACACTTTGCCATCACAGGAATAAATAACATTTTAAAACCGATTCATAAAATAATATTACTGTGTTTTTTTTAATATCTAATGCAGCCTTGGTGAGCATAGTAGTATAAAAACGGCCCTAAACCTTTGAACAGTAGTTCACCTGGATGGGACAATTGATTGGAGGAAGAGCGTCGATAAGGAAAAGTAATTTCAGAGGGCGGAGTAAGTTATTATCTTTTTAGGACAAGTTGCATAGAAATGTGGACAGTAAGACCAGGAACATGCATTTAGTAAGTGAATGGGACCATTTTGATTTACGTTGACTTTAAAAAAAAATTAGAATATTTAGTTGAATTGCACTTTCACTTCTAGGTTTTTACCTGGAAATCACATTTTTATATAATGTTGATTGCAGTGGTCAGTGTTTGCTTTAGTTGCCTGTTTTTACATTTTGTAGTGGTATTGTAGCATGTAAAGCTACTCCAGTACTTTTGTGTAAAGGATTGATCCTCCTTTTGATCAGGAATCTCTGTCGGAAGTGGAGGAGAAGTACAAGAAAGCCATGGTTTCCAACGCCCAGCTGGACAACGAAAAGGCAAACCTCATCTACCAAGTGGACACGCTCAAAGACGTCATCGAGGAGATGGAAGAGCAAATGTCAGAGCTGCGCAGGGAAACAGACGAGAAATCAAAGGTAAAACTGTTTTGACTGATTTGACAGTGATGTGTTAGATGATTAAAAAACAATGTACGGTCCAGCTGTCTTGCTGTCCCAAAATGCATAGCCTCAGCTAAATGTAAATGCTGTGTATTATCAGAGGTTTATTTCTGATATATTTATTAGATGTTGGAACCCTGCTCACAAGCATTGTCAGATTATGATGCTAATATGTTTTTTCTTTTGATTGACAGGAGTTAGAGCGGCAGAAGCACACATGTTCAGTCCTACACCACAAACTAGAGGAAATGAAGGAGGGCATTCGTCAGCGAGATGAACTTATCGAGGTAGAGCCCAGAACAGACATGGTTTATCGACCACAGATTCATTTGAAGACATTAGAAATGTTTGGATTAGGATAATGTTTTAAAAGCTTATGCAGAATAATCACATTATAGATGATTTAAAGTCTTAGAGTGAAAGTGTGCTATGTTGTTCAAATAGAAAGCTTCAGAGTCTTTGTTATTCACTTTCCTCCACTGAGATCCTCTTGATTTCTTCCTTTTGTATGTTCTGTCTCATCGCTTCTTTGTTGTGTCTATTTTGAATCTGTCCTTTTCTGCATTATTAAACGCATCCCCAGGAGAACCAGAAAATTCAGCAAAAACTAGATAACCTTACAAGAGAGGCATTTGACCTGCAGGAAACTGTTAACTGGAAGGACAAAAAGATTGCGGTAGGACGGTTTAGGAGATGCTGCTTGGATTGATGACAGAAAGTCTGATCAAATTAATGGTTTATTTAACTCTTAGTCATTTATTAACATTTTTTTGTCCAGGCAGCCTTATACATATAAACTAATTTATATGTATATAGTCTCTTTTTTTTTTTCAAGGATTGATGTGTGTTATATAATGTGCATGTAAAAATGTAGACATTACACATTTTATTTTAAGGATTTATGCACATGTTTGAAAAAAGTGCTGCCCTCTGCTGGTATCCCATGAGCCTCAGCTGTGTACACTAGAAGTGCCGGATGCCACAGAATAGTGTTGAAACTACATGGTGCATGAAAAATTATTGCATCCAGGAGATTGGTTATTTTTGATATACTCACATCTGCATGAAAATCTAGCACCTTTCACACCGCTTTAGTTCCAGAACAAAAAGTACAGTACTAAAGTACTGGGATGATTTTGTGCGAACTATTTCTCAGTACCGTAGGGTTGTATTTGTACTGACGGTGGGTACTAAGAAGTGATTTAAACCGTTAACAAATAAAAACGTGAACAACAGGAGGAAGGAACGATTTTGTGATTGAAGCTGTGTTTCTGTTGTGTCTCGCAGAAAGTGCAGTAGAGGAAGTCTTCAGTTAAATGCTGTTTATAAAAGAAATATTCCCACAGCTTAAGTCATGTCGGATGAGGGCGTTTTCATTTAGCCAGTCAGCTTACACTTACATCACCCATACTTCCTGGAACTATTTTAGACCCTACTCTAATTTAGTTTTTCCAAACTGAGTTCATGGAAATAAAATCATTCCTAGTTCCTGTGGTGTGAACACGCCAAAAAATGGGTAGTAACACAGTTAGTTCAGGTACTATGTAATAGTTCCTGCGGTGCGAAATGCTCTTCTGTGAATTGCTCAAGATTTACAGAAAAGTGCTATACAGCTTAATAACAGCATTTATTCACTTCCTGCACTGTTCATCTGTCAGCATGGTCTATTTTCATCCAGCCATCTGTGACTAAAGCTAGGGCTGGACAACTAAAATTGAAAAAATACATATATTTTGTGATGCATGTTGGTAAATATTGCTGTTTAATATTTATTGTCAGCTGAAAAATTTTTTTTGTATACAACATAAAAAAGCATATACAGCATCTCTCTCAGAGAGAGAGAGAGAGACCCCCTATTCACACCCCCTTAAATTTTTCACTCTTTGTTATATTGCAGCCATTTGCTAAAATCATTTGTTAATTTTTTTTCTCAATAATGTAGACACGGCACCCCATATTGACAGAAAAAAAAAACTATTGTTGACATTTTTGCAGATTTTTTGTAAAAGAAAAAACTGAAATATCACATGGTCGTAAGTATAAGTCCCTTTGCTTAGTATTTAGTAGAAGCACCCTTTTGATTGAATACAGCCATCAGTCTTTTTGGGAAAGATGCAAAAAGTTTTTCACACCTGGATTTGGGGATCCTCTGCCATTCCTCCTTGCAGATCCTCTCCAGGGGCCTCATGTATCAACGCAAGATTTCATGCTCATGTTTGGATTTACTAACAATGAAATTAATGTGAGAAAGTGCGTTGGTCTGCGCCAACTTCATGTCTGGCATACGTGAATTTCTTGTGTTTGTTTTATTTCCGTTGGCAACTCCAAGAGGCAATTATGATAAATTGCACACTATTTGCAAATGTATACTAAGTCTATGGCAATGGCACTGTTGGCCTTATTAGAGGACATTGAGTGTGTTTACATGGACCCTCTTAATGCGATTATTATGGGATTTTGGCAGTATTGAGATTTAAACTTTACCTCATGTAACGCAATAATGCGATGCGATTGTGCTCATAATTGCAGCAAGCATATGCCAATTTTAATCTTTTATCAATTTTAATCAATTAAAATATTCAGACATGTAAACATAATGTTGCCGCTCTGACCAGTCTTTACTACTGTTTGGGCTATTAAAATAGTTTAGCTTTGTGTGTAATTTCAAAATGATTATTTTTCGTTTCGTTTTTCTTTTAAGTCAATTTAGAAAAACGTTTGGAACATTTTTGTTTGTTAAAT
>JAUMHI010000054.1:19242879-19257432 GCA_032359435.1 Enteromius unitaeniatus | reverse complement strand
GTTAAAATACCTGTATTATTTATATATTTGTATATTTTTTGTATTCGCTGTTTTGTTATTTCAAAAGTTCAAAATAATAAAAAATAAATAAATAAAAATGCTGTTGTTTTTTTAATGTAGAAATTTTAATTTTATGCTGATATTTATTTACTTTTCATCGCTTAATCTGATACTTGAATCATTTGTTCCTGTTCCTGTCTTTGTTCTACACAGCTATTATTGGGTGTTATTATTTTTGTACATTTTTTACAGCGTTCAATTAAAAAAGAAAATAATAAATAAAAATGCAGTTTTAAATTGTCGTTCTTGAGTGGTAGATCAGGCAAGCTTTAATTACTCGTAATCATTTTGCTAGTAAGCTATAATACTACATACAAATAATACAAATGAATAATACAAATTAACCTATATGAACCATGTGCATTTTTTTATTAGTATTATAAAGAGACAAAAATGGAAATGTTTCATAAATCGTTTATTGTTTATATTATTTGTGTAAACAGTAAAATCATTTGAATGTGAATTCCCTTTAATGAAAATGAGGACTTAATTTTCTGTATTTTAAAAAATGAGTGTGTGTGCACCTGGTATTTATCACCTTATGGTGTAAATTTTGACCTTGTGGGGACATTAGTTAGGTCCCCGTGAGAAAACAAGCTAAATCACACAGAATGAAGTTATTTGAAAATCTAAATGTAGTGTCCTGTAAGGTTTAGGTCTAGGTGTAGGGTCAGTGTAGGTCAATACCACATACAGTTTGTACAGTATAAAAACCATTACCTGTCCCCATAAAACATGCAAACCCAACATGTGTGTGTGTGTGTTGGACTAGTATTTAAAGGGTAAGTATGCCTGTCATGACCAAACACAATGTAAAAACTGGCCTAAAAACAATTTATGTTGTCACAAATCTTCATTTTATCTTTGGACGACAGGCTGAAATACTGACATTGTGATGATTAATGGATCCCTGTGGAAGTTGACTGTTGATTTAAATGTAGAGCTGTTGCTTTAAATGATGGTAGTCTCCAGCTTAAATTCTGCATATGTGGTTTGCGGATTGCTGGTTTGGTAAGGAAACGAGTAAACAGCTAGTGAAATACACCTCATTATGTCAGCTATTTTAGTTTGCTTGTGAAGACACTGTATGAACTGTGATTTGTTGATGCACACAATGTGTTTCACTTACTATATAATGTCCCCAAACTGTTTAGGTCCTAGACTTAATTATGAATCCAAAGTATAATAGACTGTTTGTTTATAGGTTGAAGAATGAATGCTTTTTCATAGCAATAGAAAAACTAAAATGCTTTTAGCGAAGGAAGCTTTTCAGACTGACATAATGCTTAGGGGAATGGTTTTGAACTACTACTACTACTACTACACCATCACAAAACTGTCAGCAGGGGGCAGAAGATAAGAGGGATTGTGCTGTGCTTCCTGGTTAAGAGGAAGAAGCTCTTCCGAGCTTACTGAGGTGATTCAGTTCAATCAAGTGAAATATGGTGCACACAGCTGACAGACTTATTTTGTCAGTGAGTCATAGACCACAGTGCAAGTATGAAACCTGTCTTGAATCTTTGTTTTATGAATGTGTTTTGTTACTTTTTTTTGTTTCATGAATATGGAATTGAACGAATTATCATTAAAAACCTTTTGAAAATAAATGCTGACAAATCATGCATAAATGAAAATTCTGTCATCTTATAAGAGTCTTCATTCAACTCCATTACTTTCTTCTGTGAACACACAAATATATTTTAATTACTATGCTGTTAAAAGCTTTATACAAAAATGGTTTTATGTGACAAGCACATCAAAAAAGTTATTTGACTCATCACCTTAAAAAAGGTGATGAGATTTTGGGTAAAATATTTTTAAAAGTGACGTTTCGCTATCATTGTGTGTATTACAGAGATCAGTTGTGGAGAAATGGATAATGATGAGCATTCTCATCACATCAAGCGTTCGCCCTCTTCATTTTTTTCTGAAATCCTGTGGTGAAGCTCCACAAAGTCTTTCTTCGGCTAGCCAAATATGTATTTTCTCGTTCGCTCACATGTAGGTATGTGAGGAATTTAGTTTCTTTGTTCTTTCATATTTTGAAAGTAATACCTGAAACTGGCTCCTTTCCCCTCTGGGTTGAGCTGTAAATCTTTCTCATCTGTCCCATGTTTGCTGCACAGAGTTCCCACTGAAACTTTTTACAAGACTGATGAATAAACTGGTCTGACCAATGCTGCACAAGTGTAACATTCCCTGTTTAGTCTGTCTCTTATGGTTTTTTATTGTTAAGTGTAACCTGTAAACTAATTTTTTTTATTTTTTAACTTGGAACAGTTCATCAAAGAGGAGTTTGTGGGTTTCTGGACTGGTTTGCCAAATGAGAAGCGGTCCACAAATCAGCCTCTCTTTAGTTCAGTCACGGTCAGCTCGTATAGCCAGCACTTGTTCAGACTAATCATACATGCATATTTCTATAACCGGTGTTTCAAGCAACCTGGATTTGTTTACACACAGTATGAAGTTTGATGAGGGCATTTAACCTGAGACGGGAATTGCCATATCACATTATTTTATGAGGTGTGTTCTGTAAAGTTGAAGCCTGTCTCATCTGTCAGTCTGTGTTTCTCTCTGCTTTCACCCTTTTGTAGGTCTGACCTGATATTTTTAGTGTGGAGGAAACTTCTAGTGATGTGTGTGTGCAGTATGTACAGGTAAAGTGGGACACTTTCAGGTAATTTGTCACTAGTATTGTAAAGAAAAAGAAGATGACAAATGGCTTAGCCCTTCACACAGTTCTATTCTGAATAGCTAAAGATTGCTAATTCACTATAGAGGGGAAAGGAAGAATCCACAACACCCAAGTGTCCCACATATACATTTAAACATTTACTTAAAAAAGAGAAAAGGGGGGAAATTATCTACAAGGACCTTTATACAGATGAAAAAATAAAAATCCCCATACACTTTCCTGAGTGCAAAACTGGTCACACTTGTAACACAGCTACTCTGAACTGTCTGATATGCTTGGGTTGTAATAGATTACATTCTATGTTGTTTATATATATATATATATATATATATGCATATTAAATTAGTCATTTTTTTTTGCAATCTGTTACCTCAGTATCATTTGGTTTTCATATCATCAGACCTCCAGGTTAAGAAGCCGTGTAAAAGCATGACTGAAAAAAGAAGTGGTTCAAGCACTGAACCCTGCAGCACCTCGGAGTGTTTTTGCGGTATGACTTGAACATTCTTCCACAATGGCTGCCTGTGAGAGAAAAATCTAAGAGTGTTAGAGAGAATGAACGGGTATAGAAAGATCTTTATGTTTTAAACTTTGATATTTCCACTTTATCTAAACCAAATTGAAGTATTTAAGAAATACTCTTGTTACTACTTCAGTGTTCACTTTATTGTAAGCTTCTTGTTTTTTTCCAATTCAAAATAGGGCATACTGTAAAAAATATATTACATGAGTTAATCACAGTTACAGCCCTTTCTTTCTAAAAAGTCATTCTATTTTTGTTGTTTTGTGAGGATATTAGATATATAATTTTAACATGACACACTGCTGATTCATTTAATCAAATCAAATTACAAGCCATATGTGAAAACTTATTTTTGTCCCATAGTAAATTCCTATACCTCAGGAGTGTAGTGGTATATCCAATGCTAATTTAGCTCATTTATGATTTGAGTTTCAGTGAAAAGCCAAAAATGAAAAAAGAGACTCCAAAAAGAGAAACTCCAATTTTCCAATTTAGCAAAAATATTAAGTAACAATTAAATAATTATGGGATTAGATGTTTTTAGCTATAAAATTAGCTATATAAAGGATTAAAACATATCTTAAATATTGTTTACTGGAGATGTGCTGTTGAATAAACACCAACAGTTTGATTGCATTACCTTTGGACAATGCTATTCAGTTAATATTAATGCTGCTAATTCAGTCCTTCCTCTCTTTTCAGTGCATGCAAATAATATTCAACAGGATTCTTACCAATTTATGGAGAGCTGTCATTTGCATGAATCTGGCTGCTGGCCAAAACATTATTTTCATATTATTTGTTTGCAAAGACTAGCAGCATGTTTTGTAGATGCGTTTAGTGATGGGGAACTACTGCAGGGACAGTGCAGACCTGGATAAATGTCTCTGAAAAGATTAGTATAGAAAATCTATATCTCAAACACAGTTTTATATATTATAAATATATTATTATGATTTTAAAATACAAACATGTATATGTATTGCTGTATATATAGTTTGCTGTTAATAATTGAACAGTAAGACTGATTTCTATAATGTAATGCAATATTTTCTGTAGCCCATATATTGCTTGCCAAAAACTGACGCTCATAAACGACTTCTTTTGCGGAAATAAAAATCTCACATTTCTGACATCTCACAATTCATACATTTCTTTTCAAAAAATGCTGGTTTACAACTAACATCTCCCATAGGGGCTAGCCAAACCTTCACCCCTTAGCATGCACAATGCAGCAACGCTTTGCCCAGTCAACTGCTCTTTAAGACAAGATCGACCCTCCTTCTAACATTCCTTACCCCTAACTTGCAACAGCAAGTAGCATTGACTGTGACTCAACAAATGATAATTAGATAATAAAAGGGGCTACGCCTTTTATATGTCCTTTTTTATATATCAGCACCGTGCTTGTCAAGACATTAATAGGGTTTTAAAGATCTGTGATGAGCATAACAAGTATAAACATATGCGGATTAGCTGCAAAGTGAAATCTGTGAATACATGTGAGTTTTGCACTTGGAATGTTTTCAGGTACAAGTTCATGTTCGTCTTCACCCTTAACACTGCTTGCAATATGTGCTTTAGGCGGTGTCTGTCGACACAATGCAGGATTGTTCAGGCATGCACTTGAGAAATGACATCATATCCTGTAGCCTTTCCATAGCCAAGTTTTACTTGGAAGGGAAACAAACACATATGCAATAGCATTATAGAAGGCAAGCGCTTTACAAACATTGAATCAATAGCGTTTATTGTCTGAAAAAAGTGAACTTGAGCTGTTTGTGTAAACAATATCAAATAGCCTGATTAAGATTTAAATGAATAATTTTTATTTGAGGAGTTGTCAGCTAAATATATTAGCACATAAGTGCAATAAAAACAATTCAATTTTAATGCGTGTGCTACATTTTTTAACCTTTCAAAATAAATTTCTACACAGTTATACAACGCAAAATAGGGGTGAATATGACAATGAGGTTTGAAAAATGTTCAAGCATTTTGCGGCAAAGTATTGGCTGTAAAGTTAGTAGTGAAGTGGTTGCTCTTCAGAAACTAATCACACAAAGATTAATCACTTCCAGATAAACCATATAGAAGACCTTCTGGTGTAGAAGTGATGTGATTTCATCTCTGTTGTCCATGGTGACGCTGGCTTATACATAAAGGTCACACCCTTATTCTGAAACTCAAACAAGATGTTAACAATAGTGCTGTGTATGTGTTATTTTAGAGCATTTTGCTTACAGCAAAAACTTAATCCATTTTCAGCACATGTCTGGTCAGATTTTAAATGCAATTTCCAAAAACATTTGTTGTATGTTTTAAAACATTGCACAATAGTAGTATGTTTAAAAATGTGGTCAGTCCAATCGAGTCATGTCTTCCTCAGATCACTTCCTTTAAACTGAATATTCTGTCATCATCTGCCCCTCCCACTGGTAGCTGTAACAAAAATGTCTTCGTGTATAACATGAAGGGGAATTTTACAGTGTATTTCAAGGAACATGCATACTGATCAGTTCTTTAAAGTACAAGCAGACATGTCGGTAACACTTTATAATAACTAAACGCTATGAATCATTAGTTAGCATTAGTAAATAGTCAGTTCATCCTTTATGAAGCATTGTTCCAACATTAATAGTCATTAGTAAGCAGTTTATAAAAACAGCTATAAATGCCTTGTTGTTGATTTATAAGCATATCTAAATGTACAAAGGAGATTTAAATGGTCAGATATCTTCCTAACAGAAAAAATAAACAAACAACACAGAGAGATACAGAACTATTCATTTCAATATGCAAAAAAGTATAAAACTGTCCACTTTAATTTTTTTCCCTATGAAACTGAAAGTTTGTTTTTCATTTATCAAGTGTAGAGTTGTACGATTACATTTTTTACATCTTGAAAAAAATATGGATGTGTTCTGTATCCCTTTGGGTTGTGTTTGTTTAACTTTGCTGTTTATAATATAACGATCCTTTACATCTGCTTCATAAATGCTTTACAAGATATAACTAGTCCTCTCTTTAGGTGAACTACTACTAAATGCTTTATAACTACCTGAATTCATCATGAATTACAGCAGGAACATGTGTTAATAAAGCATTTATTAACACATTGAACAACTATTATCATGTGTCTAAATAATAAGGCTTATTAATGTACATTTAAATAATTTATTAATAATTTACTTAGACTTTCTAAATGGTATTATTAAACACTGATAACTACTAAATAACTGGTTTGTAAATAACGTAATAATTAAAAAAATTATAAACTGATCATTAATAAAGTATGAAAATACAATTATTAATATATATGATCAAGAACAACATTTATAGATGCACTTGTGTAACTGCATAATAATGTTGGAACAACGGTTTATAAAGGATGAAATAAATGCTTAACTAATCATTCATAGTGTGTAGTTATTATAAAGTGTTACAGACATGTCCATGTTATGTGTGAACCTAAAGTATATTACATGCAGCGCGATAAAAATATTACATACATAGCACTGTAATGTTATTACCCATTGCATATTTTAGTTTTGTTCACACAGACTATATTTTTCTTCTTTAATGAAGTTCTTTTGTTCCTGCCTATAAGAAGTTCAGGCTCATTTGACCCATGCACTTTGACTTCGCACACTAGGATAAAATGTACACAAAGTAAAATCAATCACTGGTTATTCAGATAATATTTTTGACATGTTCATAACAATTTTATTGCTTTATCCAAATACATTCTTGTTCAGTAGTAGCCTATAATTTGTGCAATAATTCTTCAGTGTTTAGCTATTGCATTGTTTGCTATCGACTTTGTTGAGGGATTAAATTAAAAGCATTAATAAATTACTGATGACTAATAGGCCTATGTTTGGGTTTTTTTTTTTTTTTACACTGTCTGAATTTATTGGTTGGAAGCTTTCTGGTGACCTCTGACTGACTGTATGTTCAACCAACACATATTCTCAAATTTGTGTGCATTTGAGCTCCAGATCAAGTCTTTGTTATCAGGATCGTGTGTTAAAGATTGACTAGGATTGAGAATAATTAACTTTGCATATACCCTAATACTCATATAGGAATCAATAGACCTATGTTATGGAATCAATCCTGTGATTGTGAATCCATGAAATACTCAGAAACTCACGTACTGTAAGCGAATTGTCGTTTGAAAAGATGGACAGTGCTTGTTTTGGGTAGGACTGTATCGTTCTTTTTGTTCTGCCCGCGAATACAAACAGGTTTTGCCTGTGTGTGTGTGTGTGTGTGTGTGTGTGTGTTGGCTGAGATGTGTTTTCCTCTTCTTCCACTGGAGTGAAAGTTCTAGTGTCTGTCGTTCGTCATGACGGTGTTGCATCGATGAAGGGGTTTTGCACAGGGAATTAAGGTAACATTGCACTTTAGGTTGGTAAGTCGTCTTTAAATCTATGTGAGGAAACTTTACCACGTCACTGTATTTCATAACTATACTTTTTTGTTGTTTGGCAGTAGCACTATGTTTTGTAAACTTGGAGAGCTTCACGATTCGCGACTACAAAATCTTATACAAAAGAGTCATGTGTGAAAGAAAACATGTTTGTGATAAGGTTTTCAACACGGTTGATATAAATACAACAGAAAAATCTGACAAGTTCAGCTCATAAATGGTGGTCTCTCTGTTGTTGCGACACACCCAGAAGTTGTTGAAGCAGATGTGAGATCTTTAGTCAGTCCAGTCAGATTCATTTTCAATGACTAGCCGATAAAGAACAGGATTCGTGCTTTTCGACGAATTTGTGTTTTCCTTCTGCTATAGTATACATATTGTTTCTAATCTGTGTTAGTATCCATGTCGTATTTAAAGACTTAAGAAACACATGGATAACGTTACACAATTATTAGGCTGCAAACATTTCTACCAGAAAAGCATAATGAACAGAAATGAAAAAATAGGACTACATTAATATGTGTGTGTGTGTGTGTGTGTTATGACAATTTTAACAGTTATTTGTAAATATATTATAACAAAGCTATATGTACATGAACTCATAGCGTAGGCCTATGATACTTGTCCTTCTTTTATTTAGTTTAGGCTATAAGTGTAACATTCTATTTCTGGCTTTTTGCAATATTTAGCATAAAGATTGAGTAAGTAACTTCTTTTCTTGTTGATTGTCACTGGATGAATAAATAACGTTTAATTACTCAAAAAATACACATACATTGCATAATTTTGTTAGTTTGTTTATATAACATATGTGCACTTACAATAATCTAGCCACCTATTTGGTTCTCATATGTTGCCCTCATGTGGAATTAATGTGCATTACTATTTTTTCTGGTGTTGATTATTCTGTTAACTCTATCTGCATTGATGCAGGTGTAAATATGGCTCATCGTTCGCAGTGCTCCTCTGCCGGGGACAATCCCCTGGACCCCAACTACCTGCCCCCTCATTACCGTGAGGAATACCGATTGGCAATTGATGCCCTGGTTATAGCAGACTTGGAGGGCTACTATGGGTTTCTTCAGGAAGCAGATGTGGTTGATTTCTTATCCCGTTCAGAGATGGATTATATTAAAAATATGGTGAAGGCTCCGCTTCACATCGCCCAACCAGAGAGGAGATACATGGCTGAAGATGTAGATGGCTCTTCTGACACTTACTGGCCGGTACATTCAGACCATGATGCTCCAAGCCTGGACCTAGGCTGGCCACAGCAATACAGATTTGTTGGACCCACTGAGGTCACAACACTGGTGAACCCGTCTGACCCCGAGATGCCCAGTATCAAGGAGCAAGTCCGCAGAATGATCAAGAATGCCCAACAAGTGAGTTTTGCATGCTGTTCAAGTTCAGAAATATTAGTGCATGACAGAAGGAAATACAGACTTTCTTCCCTTATTGCTCAGTGATTTTAATTGCTTTGACACTGTTTTTACAATTAAGCAGTAGTGCAGCAAACTGGTCACACTAGTTTAACAGCTGGTCTTTCATTCTAAACTTGACACAATGACAGCTATTATGCACTTATTATGGTTGTAGTGTGTAATCGTATAATTGGCAAACACAACTGAATTAACTTCTTTTTAAATTTAGACATTATAACTTCCAGTTTATTCAACTGCAGACAATACAAATTTATTATTTCAGTTTGCCTAAAGGAGCTAAATGCAAAATGCTGATTTTATGCCAAATGCAAACAAGATCTGTAATATAATATCAGAATAGTTAATGTGAACAGTGATAGCATGAGTTGGCATGCACAGTGTGCCTCTGTATTTTAAAAGTATCATGCATATTCTGCAGGCTTTCTTTTTGTTATTTTGTTAGACTGGGTTTACAGTTGAGGCAGTTTGAGTTTCAGATTCTTATTTGCTTTGTTTTTTTAGACTCTTTCATGAACTTTTGCCAAGTGTAAAATAGACTGGGCCATTATTGTTGACAATGTGGTAAAAATCTAAGTAAACATAAAAGTAGACAGTCTTTCCAGCCCTCCACCTCTCTTCATCTGATATTGACCTCTTTGTACTCTACTGTATGTATGGTTATCCTGCAATGTTGACACTTCACAAGCCCAAAAAAACTGAACTTGATCTGAAATCATGTCATTCAATGCATAATGTTTTTCTATGAGTAATGATTTTTTTATTTCTTGTTCTAGGTTATTGCTGTGGTGATGGATATGTTTACAGATGTTGATATCTTTGCTGACATCCTTGGAGCAGCGACACGTGGCGTTGCTGTTTATATTCTTCTTGATGAACTGAATGCTCATCATTTTGTTGCGATGGTGAACAACTGTAGGGTAAATCTGGATGAGATAAAAGTAGGTACTTTTTATAGGTCTCTATCTCTACTTTTTTCATTTGTGTTATTTACTGTATATTTAAGTTGAGTAGTCCTTAAGAGAGGTTTTATATACTTTTTACTTGCAGTTAATGCGAGTAAGAACTGTGTCTGGTAGTACCTATTACTGCAGAACAGGACAGACCTTCAAAGGCCAGATGATGGAGCGTTTTATTCTGGTAGACTGCAGAGCTGTTTTAAGTGGAAACTATAGGTCGGTATATTTGATCGTTTGACAGTTAATTGCAAACCATAAAAATAACTTGTATGTGTTTTTGGTGTCATTTAATATGTGTTGATTAGTGATTTTCTTTCTTTGTTTTGCAGCTTCATGTGGTCTTTTGAGAAGATACATCGCTGTCTTGCTCATCTATTTCTGGGACAGCTTGTAACCACCTTTGATGAAGAGTTTCGGATTCTCTATGCCCATTCAGAGCCACTGGTTGTTGAAAATGTTTTGGCAAATATGCCACACTATGGTGGTGAACCTGAAACCTACTACAACACAGAAAAGACCCACATGTTTAACAGACAACATTCAACTCCGGGCATGGAATGGGCTGGACGTACTACAGAAGATCATATGAAATTGGGTTACAAAATGTTCCCCTTTAGAAGTGAATCCATCCACAGTGCAACAGAAGTAAATCCCTCTGTCCAGAGGCCGATAAACCTGCATGCTGCCCAGCAATATAGAGGGGACCATCAGTTTATAGAGCATGGAAGGCAAATGAGAGCACCAAACGAAATGGTTGGCTTCAAAAGACATAGCTATGAAAATATAGCTGATTACGAATATATGCCCCCTCAAAATCAGCCAGCTATGAGAGGAAACCAGTACATGGAGGGAGCAATACCACAGGGTGGCCACTTTGCAAGGGAGCCACATATTTACCAGGGAACTGGATTACAATCTGGCTATGACATGTATGGAAGGTTTAGAGGCCAAGACCAACACATCAATCAGTTTTCAGGGCCTGTCTACCCTCATGAGGGGGATGAGGCTGAACCACCTGGAGCTTATGACCATATTAAAAGATACCTGCAGTCTCAACCTTCTATGGAGGAAGGGCATGGTCCAAGAAATGCATTACCACCAGTGCAGTCCAATCCCAAGAGACATAGCATGGCACAGTCTTATACATGTCAGACCTCCCCAACACAACCAAACCCGCCAGAACAGAAACGTTTCCTCAATGTAAACCGAAAACCACAGGATGTGAGTCAAAAGCAAGGCCTGCGAGACTGGAGGATCAGCTCATACCTTAGTGCATATGATGATGCAGGAGAGTTGGATTTAGCTGAACTTGAAGGATCCACTGCATGTGATGACATTCCCTGTTTTACGCAGGATGCGCCTTGTGGCCCTGTACATGCTGAAATTAGACCAGGAAATAGAGAGTTGAACAGGATACCTTCTCAGAGGGAAAATCCCACATTTGTCGAAATTCAAAATGATCCTGCTTTGCCTGATCCTGCTTTAGCTAATCCTCCATGTGATTTATCACAAATAAATATCAAAACAATACCAGCATCAACTTCAGAGTCTTCTTGCACCACTGAGGGTGACAAAGCGGAGGAGAACCAGAATAGAGAACCTAAAGAGACTAACCGGATAAGTGAAGAGTTCCTCAAGAGGAAAACCAGCCGACCTGTCCAAAGGAATTCCAGATTGAGACACTCGCTGATATTCAGTTCAAATCTGGAGTTGCATACATCAGAAGAGATGAAAGATACTGCTGGAAAAAAAGATGGGGATGAAGCTTCAAAACCTTCAGGTCGTTTGTCACAAATCTTCGATAAAAGGAGGACTAGTTCTCCATTTCAACCATTTCAGTGGAGCAATTTTGCAAAGTCTGCCACATTTGATAACTCCGCCTCAGAATCTGCACAACCTGAGGATGAACTGAACAAAACTGGTGAAAATTCAAATGTAGATAAGGTTGAAAACTGCCAAAACCTTCGAAAGAATTCATTAAAGGGTGATCTGCAAGAAAAAGACCTACCTCAAACTGTTCCTGAAAAAACTAGGCAAAGGGATGAATCTCCATCTAATTTATTGCAAAAGCCATCTTCTTTCATAGATATGAATGACCCTGACTCTAGACTGAGGTATTTCAAAGAGTTAGCAGCCAAACGCAAACTTGCAACAGCAAAGGCTTCTCAAAGCAATCCAATAAAAGCCACCCAAAAGTTTACTCTACCAGAGAAACCTTTGGAAATTGATGCAGATAAAAAAACAGGGCCTGTGTTCAAGACCCCAGAAACTCCACTGAAGTCAAAAAATACCTCTTTCACTGTAACAGAGGTCAAAGAAACCTATAAAGACACCACAGGTGGGGAATCGAGTAAAGAGATCCTTCACAGTGCCACTGATGCTGAAAAAATTAGATTTAAGAAAAAACTTGCAGAAGAGTCTGGCTCAGCTTCAAAATATTTTGAGGGAGAGATTGATCAAGCTCTAAAACCTGTTGAAGAGGCAAAAATAATATCTTCAGCTAAAAAACAGACACCTTCCATTTTAAACATTTTTTCACAAAAGCCTCTCTGTGACTTACAAAATCAAACAGATTCTGTTGTATTAGATACTATCTCAACAGAATCTGGCTTCAACCAATATCATATTCCTAAAGAAAAAGATCCCTCCCCTGCCGTTCTAACTGAGGACTGTCCTTCTGTTAAGTTACCACAGGCAAAGTGTTTTTCACCACCAAATGAGGGAGGATTATCTGCAAAAGACTTCCAAAATCTTGCACAGAGCTTAACCAATATTTCTAGCACATGTTCTGATTCCGTCCCTCTTTGTTCTAATTTACCAGCAAACCTGGCAATTGTAGATACTTGTGTACCTTCAAAAAATGACCACAAAAATAAAGTTCCCTCCCCTGCATTTCCTACAATTGGTTCCACTGAACACCCCACTGCAATAAAGGCTGACTCTTCTCAAAACCAGCACCACTCTGCAACAGAGATAAACTCTTCTCGACAGCATACTATAATGGAAGTTGACTCTTCCATACCACCCACTACCACAGAAAGTGAACTCTCACAAAAATCTACAACAACAGAGGCAGACCATTTTCAGCACACTCCTGCATCTAAAACAGACTGTTTTCAACAGCCTACTGCAGTGAGGAAAGACTTTTCCCTGCACCCCACATATACAGAATGTGGAACTTCACAAAACTTCCCTATAACAACAGAAGCTGATTGTTTCCAACAGCCAACTGCAGCAGAAGTCATCATCAGTGAATCATCATATCCCTACACTACAATTAAAGCAGCCTCTTCTCAACAACCCACTGAGAAAGGAGAAGACTCTTCTCAGCCCTGTACTAAAACTGGGAAAGATGTTTGCCAACAATCCAATCAAGCAGTAAGCAAAGACTCTGAAAAACACACTTCAGACCCTACAGACCCTACTACAGCAAGAAATAAATCATCCCAACAGTACACTGCAGTATCTTCAGACTCCAAACATTTGACTGCAGTTGGGGCAGACACGTCAGAACACCTCACTCCAGCAGAGATGGATTCTCCTCAGCTGTCAGCTGCATCTGTGAAAGACTCTATGCAACACTGCGTGCCAAATGAAAGTAAACATTCCCAAAAACCCACTGCATCAGGTACACAAACTCAGAAGTCCACTTCAGCAGGCACAGACTCTTCAGACACAGTCTCTTTCCAACAGCCCACTGTAGCAGCCACAGACTCTTCAGTCTCAGACTCTTCTCAACAGCCCACTGCAACAGTCACAGACTCTTCACAGCAAGATACTGTAACAGTCACAGGCTCTTCAGTCACAGACTCTTCTCAGCAAGCCACGGCAACAGTCACAGACTCTTCTCAGCAAGCCACTGTAACAGTCACGGACTCTTCTCAACAGCCCACTGCAACATTCACAGACTCTTCCCAGGAAGCCACTGTAACAGTCACAGATTCTTCACTCACAGACTCTTCTCAACAGCCCACTGCAACAGGAACAGACTCTTCTCAACAGCCCACCGCAGCAGTCACAGGCTCTTCCCAGGAAGCCACTGTAACAGTCACAGTCTCTTCACTCCCAGACTTTTCTCAACAGCCCACTGCAACAGTCACAAACTCTTCCCAGCAAGCCACTATAACAGTCACAGACTCTTCTCAACGGCCCACTGCAACAGTCACAGACGCTTCAGTCACAGACTCTTCTCAACATCCCACTGCAACAGTCACAGACTCTTCTCAACAGCCTACTGTAACAGTCACAGACGCTTCAGTCACAGACTCTTCTCAACATCCCACTGCAACAGTCACAGACTCTTCTCAACAGCCTACTGTAACAGTCACAGACGCTTCAGTCACAGACTCTTCTCAACATCCCACTGCAACAGTCACAGACTCTTCTCAACAGCCTACTGTAACAGTCACAGACGCTTCAGTCACAGACTCTTCTCAACA
>JAUMHI010000054.1:19211162-19229407 GCA_032359435.1 Enteromius unitaeniatus | reverse complement strand
TCATGGTTTATTCAAAGATAGTAAGTTTTATAATAGTAAATAAGTTTTTTTCATGTTTTTTGTTTTTATTGTTAGCTGTCATTTTTATTGTTTTTTTTTAACCAAAAATGTCAAAATATCCAACTGCAGTTTGATTGAGATTCAACTGGATAGACAATGAAAAAAAACAAACCCGTTTTCAAATGAACTCTTCATATACTTTTAAATGGTAGTGTATACTTAATAGTTTGTTTCAGCCGATATGAGGGGATGTACATAAGATATACTTGCTGCCTTAGAAATCCAACACTGTGTTCATCTGAAATGAAAAGCCTGTGTTCATCATCATTAATAAGACACTGTAAGAGAGAGATACTTACAGTTCAGTGGTAATATATGTTCCGCTACTGGATGGTGAAAGTTGAGACCCATGCGGCCTACAAAGAGATGAGAAAAACAAGCCATGAGAGTTATGACACCACTGAGACATCTGACATACTGAAAACCAGTTCATTACCCTTCTTTAGTGCAATAATACAGTTTAATTCACTAAACTGACATCAGATGTAAGGCCTCAAACACCAATATTTTTAACCAATTTACCTGGAAGACTATTTATTATAAATGCCTATTTCTGCTTTTTGTAAATGTTTAGGAGTGCAGATGAATTTTAGCAACAAAACTACTGTTATAAACAGGAATGCAAAGCATACTCGTATTATGAACTGTGTTGTAACTCATTTCAAAACGCTAACCTAGGGTGTGATTAAAGTTACATTATAACCCAAGCTTGCTAATAAAACACTTGCATTTGCATTTTCAGATTGAAGGATTTGTCATATTAGGTGTTATTTGTCATAACACCTGGGCCCAATGACATCAAGTGTAACGAAGTAAACACACACAGGTTCTCTGTAACTACATGAAGAGTTCATTTGCATGGCTGTAAAACAGCTGTTGATTTATTTTCAGAGTCAGAGCTCTAATGTGCCTGCATTAGCAGTTTTGGTTACAAATGACAGCAAAGCTCCTGTGGGCTTCCAGAGAACGCTGTAAGCAAGCCTCGACGGGCTCTTACGCAAATTTCTGAACCGTTGCAAGTCACATTTGCAAAGTTATTCAGCGCACTGAGAATCCCCAAGATGCTCTGCACTTTAATGGTTCAACCAATGCCAAGCAATGGCAAGCGGTGAGATATTTGCGCAACTTGCCATGGTTTCAACAGGTATTTGGCTCTTTGAGACATACAGTGCAAATGTTTCCCAGCTTGCATGTGTTGTTCAGACTAGCGTGCAGTGCTATATATAGTGTCTCTGGTGAGAACCAGCAGCTGTGCTGAGAGCACATCCTTCATATGGACCATTTTCTCAATTCAAATCAAGGCAGCTCAACTGCCCGCCAATGATAGCCAAAGCACACTAATAAAAAGGTCTAAAACTGATTCTAAATGAATGACCAATCACGGTTTGATTATAACACATCAACACCTTTGAACAACCCATGATTCATCTCATCAACAGCGTAAAGCCCTTTAAAGAAAGCCTACGCTTCAAATACATAGTTAGCTGAATTAAATGTCACTGCTGAGTCATTCTGAACAAACAATACTCGCTTACAATAAAAACACAAAAAACTCATTTGCCAGTAACTTGTTTTCCAGACTATATAACTGCTATCCTAAAAACAAGATTGCATGTGCATTAGCTAATGCATTGGGCAGAAATGAAAAACTCTAGGGATGCAAGAAGCACAACACCAACAGAAATCATTTCTAGACAGAGCAGCATATATATATATATATATATATGATCTTGAATTTAAGAGCATGTGTTTACATACATTTAGGTATAAAGCTAAATTTAATCACTAAATTTGGTTGTCTATCAAATACTTCCTTTCCAACATACATTTGGTTAAAACATTGACTGTGACCGAATTTGCATGCGTATATTTGAGGTTAAGCTGATAATAGGAGACCCTTATTGAAATATAAACTATAAATAAGTGAGTACGGTTATAAACAAAGCCTCAACCTTACTGTAATTCAATATTTTTGAGGCTGCTTTCACTTGTTTCAGACTTCAGGACAGCTGGAAGAGTTGCTGCTGAATAAGTTCCTCTCTAACTGACTGCAGCTGGGGTTCTTCTGACCCAACGGTGACATAATGGACAGACTGAGTATATGTGAAATATACAACCGGCTTAGCTTGAATGTAGCGTAAACATGTCCCAAGCTGGTTTACAGGGTTCACCAGATGAACTACTACGTACAAAACCACGTCACAACAAGCTTAAAGTGGCCATGCTGGTTTCCTGTTTATTGCAAGATGTTCTACAAGCCCAGCCATGTAATGGTAGTCTAACTAGTCAATCATGAAAAACCCGCTAATTACCAACTTGGACCTGTTAGCATGCTCCCAGGTTGTCGCTGGATTTGCCAGCATGCAAGACGAACCCTACAGCTCACACTCAGTTAAGATTAACATCAGTATTCTTTTGACAGGGAAGAGACACCTCAAAGATAGAGCCGAACATGTTCCCCTGACATTTCCTCACAGGGGTCTATGGTTATGCAAATCATGCATTTGCCTTTCCCTTCTCGCTGTTTGATCAGGCCTGAACTCTGGAAGCAAGTGTCAGCGTCTTTCCCTCTGCATGAAAGCGGGGCCACTTTCTAGTCTTGTTATGACATATACACATAAGCTAACTTCCCCTGACACACCAGCTTAAAATAAAGGTTAGAATACATCATCTAAGGACATGGAGCTTTGACAATGGGGTATAATTACGAATGGCCTAAAGCTTGTGCCTCAAACCTTGTGGAATTTATTTTAAACCGAATAAATAAAGTACAATTACTAAATTATATAAATGATACAATGCATCATGAAATCAAAAATTTGGTCAATTTCATTTCATTTTTATACTATACATTTTTTGTTTTATTTGTTCTTCATTGCACTGCATTGCTATGTAAATACAATTATCCATGAAAATGTAAATTTTTGCATATCTATACCAAAGCTACTATTTACACGCACATTCATTCATAATCTGTTGTAAAAAAAAGTGACCTACATTTGATTTTTGACCATTAGAAATCGAAAAAACCCCAACAATTTTCACATTTTTTGCTGCATTGATCTCAATATCCCTGGTATTGAACTATACTGCATTGAATTAGGAGCTCTAATGAAAAACACTATTAAATCATGACAATTTTAAAGTCTCATGAATTTCAGCACCAGCTTTTGCTGTGGAAAATCAGACTGAGACTGTACTGTCCTTGAAATTGTGCAACACTCGCATCAACATTCACACACCTTGAGCTTCACACGGCCACCCTAACAGGACGGCTTTAAGGAAAGATAAACAATGTTAAACTATTAATAGACAAGACCCTAAAGTAAAAAGTGGTGCACTGAAAACTGACAAAATGCTGCAAAACAGTGCAGCAATCAGAGACAAATAGTTTCAGGCATATGATTATACGTTTAACGATGGGTTGTTGCATCCAAACAATGAAAGTCAGTGGGGTTTAGTATTATTTTAGTCATTTATTGTATGAACAGCTGAAGCATTCTTCAAAATGTCTTCCATTTTTGTTGTATAGAAGAAAACAAACCATATGGGTTTGGTATGACGAGTGAGTAAATGACTTCATTTTCAATTTTGGGAGAACCATCCCTTTAAATCTAACTATTCAAATTAAAAAAAAATATTAATTTGTACCATAAGGTACCGTTACGTGAATACGAATTTATCAAAAAGATGCAGTTGCATCCCTATACAATATTAATAATTCAAGCAAACTTCTTTTATCCTCCGAACACACAATCTCAAATAAGACTGACAGTTTGTAAAACTGGCTCATGCTCTTTGTACATATTATCCTGGCCTTCGGGACGAGTGAATGAGGTGAACCCTGAGACACTTTCATCAATGTCAGCGTTCAAAGTCACACCAGCCTAGGCTTGACAAACATCTTGCATAATGATCTTAGCTCCCATCTCAACTTTGGCCTACAGGGTCACACCGAGCTCTGACTGAACCCAGCAGACGTCAGCGTCCCAGATTACAGGTCACCCTGTCAAGCGTTTCTTTCAGTTTACTCCTAACTGTAACTGGTTTGCGCAGATGTGAAGAAACAATATCCTCAAATATATTCCTCTCGTCAGCTAGCTCAGTTATTGAGCATAATGAAATAAGTCTGCCAAGCTGTGACCGTCACCACAGTATCAGTCAAGCTCTGGACGGGTAGGAAACAACCGATTTGGTTCAAACCTTTGGTTACAGTTACACAAGACAGATCATGTGAGAGGGCCAAAAGAAATCTGTGTGCATGTGTCTGCACAAAGGCATCTTTGTGATCGTGTGTGTGTGTGTGTGTGTTTGTGTCAATGCCGGGACCTTAGAAAAGCAAGTGAGCAGATTACTCTGTTCTGCATTTCAAAACACAACTTTTCCTCCAAATTCAATCGGATTAATGTGGATTCAGAAGTGTGAACAAGCTCAAAACACCTCAAAAGACTCTTTGAAAACCAAAGACTTGAGGACATCTGGAGCGAAAACCATCCACTTCAGACAGAAATGGTTAGTTACACTTACGACATTCCTTCTTCGGTGGAAAACGCAAGAAGATTTTTGAAAGTGAATGGGGTCCAATGATGCTTGTTTCTCAAAATTCATTAATTTGTGATTTCCACAGAAGAAAGTCATTCAGGTTTGAAACATTAGGGAGAGGAAATTGAAGAACTTAAGGAATTGCATAATTTGTCTAACAATGTTCTTTATGTATTCTAAAATCAGCTTTTTTTTATAAATAAAAGTGCTGCTGTGCCTTTAAGACTTATTTTTAAACACCCTCACATGTGAAATGAGTTCATATGATATACTATCAATAGATAAAACTTGTGCTGACATTTTGACTTATTGTTCATATTCCCTGATAAGATTGCAGACAACAATCCAAACTATTCCCAATGGACACAATCGGCTTCTGCCTTTACATTTTTTTTTCCTTCAAGAAGCTGATTCACTTGAACATATGTCACAATAGGGGAGGAGGGAAATGATCATGTTTATCCTTTCGTTCCAGAAAAACAACAGACTGATTTGGAGTAATGAGTCTGTTTTACAGATCATTGATCTGCTAATGACCTCTTGTAACCTTATCATCAACAACAGAAATGTCACGACAAGCAGATGCCAAAACTGTAGTGATTCACAGCATTTGCCACACAAACACACACGAGAAGCACAAGCACTACTGGCGCAGATGTAAAATGGGAACAGGTTTCCTTGGAAATTTAAATGGAATCATTTGGAAAGGGCTTTAGAAGAAAGATGGGTCTGATGCAAATATTTTACAGTCTTTAGTCTACTTTCCTGACATCTGCTCGAGGTGAGCATCTTTGCCAGGTTGTCGGTAAGTTTTTTTCTTCTTTATTCCAGGGGTGCTCACTCAAGTATCCAAAATCATTCTTACAAACACATTTGACCCACAACTGCCTAAACCTCTTTTCTCGGTGCAGCTCTTCACAGCTCTTCTCTCACCCAGATCTGGAAAAAACAGCTCCACACCTGAGACGGGGCCCCCGATGTGGCTCTCCATGAATCCAGCACATAAAAACAATTTCCCTCTCCTCCTGTTTTACACGCTTCCATTGTCTACAAGAGGAAAGTCTTCTCTCATGATATCCCATGAGACTCCAGTGTGATCTTAAAACATCACATGAGAGAATTTCCCACAACTACTAAACTTTCGCTTCAGCAAATGATCTGTACAGAATCACTGAATACAGTACCGATCAAAAATCTGGAAAAATAAATATGAAAAACCTAAAATACATTTTATAGACATTTCTGAGCATATAAAGCAGCCAATTGTATTTATATAATTTACACTACTGTGCTGCGTGGGGGTTTTTAGACTCTTATGCTCACCAAGGCTTCTTTTTATGATCAAAAATACAGTAATAGTTTTACAATTTAAAATAACGGTTTTCTGTTGGAATATATTTTAAAATGTAATTTAGACCAGTGATGCAAAACCGAATATTCAGATAACTCAATTCAGTTTTATGTGACCTTCAAAAAAAAGAAAAAAAAAAGAAAAATACATTTTAATTATGCTGATTTGCTGCTATAGAATATTTATTATAACCATCAATGTTGAAAACAGCTCTGCAACTAAATATTTCCGAATTTATTCAAAATAAGAAAGCAGTACTTCAGTTGTTGAGCAAAAAAAAACCCTGTAATGATCTCAGGCTTTTGAAAATTATAGTGTATATTATACACAACATTTTGCAACCATTATTAATAAACAACAATTATTAAAGAAAAAAAGTACACCAAAACGAACAAAACCATGATTGAAACCAAGAGCTTGAAATATTTTGAGGTCAAAAGCACACAGAAGCATGGATGTATTAATAGTCCTAACCTGCAAAATGATTCCTCCATATAATATCAGCGATAGTCATTGGTGGGCCAGCAGCAGGGTGATGTTTACCTTTGTCATGGTTTGTCCCAATCATGTCCATTAAGGAATTCTCCAAAGTTTGCAAGTTGAATGGGTCAAATGGGCGATTCCTTTCCTGAAAGACAGAAGGACTGGGTCAAAGGTCAGAGTCACTCCGTCACCTTTTCACAGTCTTTCAAATTAGCATCAGTCCTGAGGTTAGGGCCAAGTTCAGATACCAACAAACTGGACGCCAGAGATGGTTTTGAATATCTTCAGTAGCAATTGTATGAACATTTTCAAGTGTTGAACAGCAACATTCCACATTTCTAAAGAATACCCAAGAGGTGTCAAAAATACATTTAGAGGTGCCCTCAGGACTGTATATACGCACTGACTGGTCTAGTCTAAATAAAATAAGCATTCTTAATGGTATTTGAGCAAATTAAACAACACTTACTTTTTCAAATATGAAATTTAATCATAATCTTAGCAAACAGTTCTAGAGAATGTGATGTCTCCACATTCAAAGAGATAGGAGAGGCACTTGGATGCCTGAGAGGTGTTTCAAAGATGGCTGCCGAGTGCCATGACTTTGCAGAAACCACCTAAATAGACAATAAGTAAGTACCTGACTCATATGTAAAGTGAACAACCACAGTTTTCGTTTATTTTTACTAGGGCTGTCCTCGACTAAGGATTTTCACAGTCAAATAGGACTTTTCGAATCTTGCCAATAGTCGACTGATAGTCGAATCGTAAGTTTGGGGCGAGGCAAAACAAGAGTCATGTCAGTCATTGGACGGTCATAATTACTGATGTTAACACACAGAGAAAATGTGTAACAGACGCCTCGCAGATACAAACGAAGTAAATGTTCCCATTAAAAGATAGCTAACATTCATCGAAACCCTAAGAATTCACAACATTTTTTTACAGTAATGCCCTCATTAAAACTTTGTGTGTATGATAAGAGTTATGTTCTGCTTTTCTGTTTTGAGCTGTGCGTGCTGAAGATGATCAGTAGAACGAAGCATGATAGCAGGATTTTAGTGAGATTCAATTTATCTCATATAGAATACACTTCGTTATTCACACAACATGATATTAATATTAAGACTTGTAGGTTGTCTGCACAAAGTGCCCCGAATGCAGAAGTGAACGAGTTTGTACGGCTCTGAATGAACTCCTTTTGTGGCCGCGTTCTTCAGGCAACAACCTGCAGAAACACGACATAAAAACTCTAAGAATTCACAGCGTTTTATTATAATAGTGTTTTCATTATACAGGCATGAAAATGGGTCAGTGGTGAAAAAGGTGAAAAGGGTGCCCGAGGGGTGAAGTGGCCTCTGATGGGGCCGGGAGCTGGGGGACTCCTACAGAATAAATATTACGGCCTCATAAGGGGACATGCTGTACCTTAACTTGTTTATTCTTCCATCATGATTGACACAAAAAGTTTTTTGTTTTGTTTTTTTGGGCAAAGTATTTTCTACCATTATCAAAAAACATACCATCAGCTACAAATTTTATTTGCTATTGAAGACAGAGCATGCCAGAAAAAAAAAAAAAAACATTCCCTTTGCCAGTTTTACAGTAGCCAAATAAGTTTAGTTTTACAAGTGGGACGCTCAGCTTTCACGATTTGAAATGGCTCAAATCCACTTTATATTAAGTTTGAAATAATTAATAAATAACATCCCAGACTGACTTTTCCAAGACCCTGTCCCCTGTTTTGGCTTCACGGTCATGGATCATGGAAAATTAAACTAAATTTAAATCTATAGGGGTGGTTGGATTTATTCATGCAGTGTTTATTTAAAGCTTTTCAGATTTTTATTTACAGCATTATTTTAATAGGCTGCTAATTAACATATTGGGAGAAAACCGGTAGTTCTATGTGAAATCGGTCATTGAGCTCCCAAATGGTCATAGTCAAATGGTATGATCATAACACCCGCAAATATTCGACAGAGAGATTGGGAGTCGAATCAGGCTGTTAGAATCGAAGCATCAAATCGTCGACTCTTCGAGGACACCGCTAATTTTTTACATGTCATTAATGGGTCAGTGAGTCAGAAATCAACCCCCAATTTGTCAATTAAAACGCTTAAAAAGTCATTTTTGCTAACTTACGTAAAGCTAAAATAAAATTACATGTAAATGTAATATTAAGATATTATTATTAAGATTATGTTATCAACATAATCTTTAAAAAAAGATAAATGTTGCTTTGGCTACTAATTACTAAAGTTCTAAACTGATATAATATAAAAGGCAAGTTAAAATATTAATAAATACTGTGAAGGTATATAAATAATACAAAATAACACTGATCCATAAATGAACAGAAAAACTTAACTCGCAAAAATACAAATATATATTATAATATAATATCATATGCTTGAAATTAATGATAGTTAAGAAAAACATGTTTATATATTAAATATATTAATTTAATATAAAATAAGAATATAAATATATCAATGTATAAAGCCCTTCCAGCCCATCCTTTCAAGAGAAAGATCTTCAGTTTACTAAAGTACAGATGACAAAGATCTTGAATCTTTAAAAAAAGCAGAAAAAGAATCTTTTGTTTCCAGGTGGATCTGATGAGTTTAGTGAGCTTTTGCCATTTTCGGTCAGTCTAAACAGGCTGTCAGTTGGTAGCCAATGTTTATATATTTACAACGTATAAACAAACATTACAAAAGTCACTCAGGGCAACAGCATTATCTATTTTTTGATCAGAAGCACTATGAATTTCAAACTCGTGCTGTGCCGCATGACTACTGATCATCATCTCAAGCTCAGTGTTTCTCCTGCCTCTCAAACACTAATCAAGTGAGGTGACTGCATGTAATCAACCAAGTTAAAGACAACGAGCAAGAGAATAAAGGAAAAGTGACAGAGAGAGTGAGCTGGTCAAAGAGTGTGGATGAATTCAGCAGTGGGCAGAGGCCAACCGAGGGAAGCACATTGTTTGCACATCGAGCCCATTGTCACGCAACTGGCTGAGCATTCAAAAAGCGATATTTCCCCTCTCAGGTTCCAGATAAAAATCTGCCCACTTTGTGAAAACCATGAGCAATCAAAACGCTGAGCTCTTCACTTCAGTCACTATCAGACACGAGCCACACATATTTCAGCATTAAACAACACACACACACCTGCCACATCTTGTGGCAGCCTGTTTGCATACCTTATAGTTTTTAGTTTAGTAGGTAAAACATATATGTTCCTGAAACTGTGGGCTGTCAAAAACCTAAATCAGTTTATCAGCTATATATTTAGTTTGCTTTATTTACTCTGCATTAACTCCAGTGGAAAAGCTCTTGATTTGTTTTTAATGAGGGTATTGTAGGCATCGCGGACCTTCACGTAATGATGACAAAACTACAATATCAGGAAACGGACAGCGTTGTGGGCAAAAGTGCATGGCATCAGACTTAAAATAACACCTTTTTCACGTGAAAAAACATTAGTGGTCAGCTAATATGTTTCTCAATGCCCGAGGTTGAATGGAATATTTGTGTTGCAATTTAATTACGAACATCAAAGTGCAAAACAAATCAATTCATAAAACGGAAAAAGTTCAAAATAAAATTTCTTTGAAAACCGAAATTATGCATGAATCTCGCTTTAGTGAGAGAAAAATTGCTCCAAAAAAGTTATAAAAATAAAAGCACACAAACAGTATTACTCCTTTAATTGCTTCTCATGCTCAATACTTTTGTAACTTAAAATTTGTTGGGTTTTTTTTCATTTTGTTTCATCAACATTAATAAAGTGCAATTGAAACAAATCCGTTTGGATGACTGATCAAAAAAAATAATAATAAGCATAATAATTCAGTATATTTATGAAAAAAAAGCATGCAATCAGAATCAAATAATGCTTTCACAATCTTAAGAATTAATCAATTTGCTTTGTTGAGACAAAAATCTCAATGTCCTCTATAAGAATATCACTGTCAACAGTAAACAACAATGTTTCCTTCATGACAGCTAGAGCAGGCCCCGCCCCCAGACCCAACAAGCACCAATCAGATTTGAGCGGTGTTCCCTTTAAACGCCCACAAATGAGCTACAGGAGAGACTCTGATGGAATTTCAACCCTTCCACTTTACAATGACATTTATAGAAACAGCTGGAAAATAATTCAAAACAACTCTTCCTTACAGAGAAACGACTGATATCAGAATAATATGCATTTCCGAATTATTAGTATATATAAAGTTGTAGAAATTTGGCCACACAGTTATATACTTCAACAGAGAAAAAGTAGGCTGTATATAAGGTTTTGAGTCTCACCTGCAGTCATTCGGACACACAGTCATATCCTTTAATACATAAAAAAAATTACAAATAAAAATACTTTAATGTGCATTTTCTTTAATTAATATTAATATTTTATTTTGAATATATTGAACATAACTGTTTTTGATGTATTATAAATGTAACATGCTTACAAATAATGTTTTACGATAAATTACATCTAGAAATTGTTTCATAACCAATATGGTACATTGTGTATAATTACAAATATCCGTATTTTATTAATATTTTGATGCATTTTCACATAACAACTATAGGCTATATAGAAAAAAAACAATAAAAATGTTATTCCTAATTCTATATGCTTCTGATGTTAATGTATAAACAATGTATTATCTTTCATTATGTATATATTATATGAACAACCTATGCTTTTGATGCATTATTATAATTCAGCATATCTATAAATAACGTTTTATGATTAATTACATCTATAAAATGTTTTATGAAAATTACAGATGACAGTATTTTATGAATTGTTTGATGCATTATCAAATTCTACATGTTTTTTTATGTATTATATAGGAACTAATCTCACCTGAAAAGGCAGCATGTTGTTGCTGTTGTCGGTTCTGAAGGGTTCCGGCGGCTCTGAGATCATCCAGGGTTTCTGCAGGGCTCCTGGTCTCTGGTATTTCGGGGGCGCGATGACATTGCTCGGGAAGGGCTTCTTCGTCGGGGAGATGGGGTTGAGCGGAGACGGGACGCCGAGCCCGAGCGCTCTCCGCGGGTCTCTGCCGCTCCAGGGGTTCGCCGCGGAGCTCCACGCCGCGTTCTGATGGTTATTCCAGGCGGACGAAGAAGCGGACGACGCCGACACTTTATTGATGAGCGTCTGGTGGCTGTAGGGGTTCCTCTGGTTCACACTCAGCGGAGACCTTCTCATCTGCGGGGAGAAACTACCTCCGAACACCGGGTTGACGTGATGGGGAAAGTTTTGAAAAAGCATCGTCCCGTTTACCGACGGAATCCCGGCTTGGAAAAAGCCTTCGTCTACGGCGTTGGTGGACCAAGTGTTGCCGAACGACGGCGAGAGAGAGGGGTCCTGAGGGAAACCCAAACCCGGTAACACCGGAGACTCCATGGCGACCCGCTCGGTGTGACCGACGTGGTTCTGCTCTTTCAGGACCGGAGGCTCGGAGGGGGTCGGGGTGGATGGAGGCTCTGTGTTTGACGGCTCTTGGTGCTGGTGAGGCTGAGCTTTGCTTTTGTCCATCAGTAAATCATCCTGCATGTTTTGAGCTGAAACACAGATGATCAGTTATTATTGATCACAGCGATCGGGCGGGGGTTTTATTATTAATGAGCCCCTGATCAGCCATGCAGCTCCCAGCACCGGTCTGTGCTCCGGTTTTACTCCCCTCGCAACACGAATCAAGGAGAGAAAAGCTCGGAGGTCACCGATATTCACCAATTTTCGCCACGTCTCGTTTCTCTCTCACCGGAACTCCAGACAGAAATGAGAAACTGATTCTTGTTCCTGTTTTTTTTTTTTTTTTTTTTTTTATTTCTCTCTCTCCCCTTCCTCAAGCCCCGCCCCTCAATTTGCATACGTCAATAAATACAGCCGCGTCCTTCAACAAGGTTAAAAGAGACACGCATTAAATAAATGAGCTTTGCATAGTTTACTTTTAAGCGTGCACAGTCGACGAATGACAGCTATATGCAAACGTGCCAAAAGTTTCTCTGCAGTTCCTCCAGTGCAGCTAATAACAGACCTCAATAATCCTGCTGATTCAGGGCATTACAGAATGCTTATAATTCAGGTGACTTCATCCCTAGACAATACCGAGTTCGACAACACCGAGCATTTATGATATCGGGGTGTCTATTTACGTCGTGCATCTTATTTTGTGCGATCAGTAAAGCAAGAAAATGCATGTAGAGTTCTAACTATAAGTTTGGAAACTATACGTTCAGGCATTTTGACTTGGATGGTGTACAACAGACCATGGCACAGCTCAGCAACTAGGTTATATTTGCTGCAGGATCTTGGGTTACACCCAGCAATGCTGCACAAAACATCTACGCAACAGAACCCTCTAAAGCTTTTCATTTTTTCTCTTCTTTTAGTCAAACAGCCATGAGACATATATCTCTATTTCTGCAGCCTTTAGGAATCGTGTCTTGTGCGTTGCTTACGAATTTTGTGAAGGGTTAGCCTGCCGTTTCTTATGCAAAACAGATCGAGGGAAAATATATTTTAAGCGTAATATAGGGGAAAAGTAGATTCATTTCTACATACCTCTTGAGGGTTTCTACGATGCCAAAAATATATTCCCATGAAAAACAGGCCGAGAATGCGACAGTTTTAGCGAGCCTGAAGGATTTATCAACTCAACCTTTAATCAGAATAGACGACCGTAACAAGATGAAGAGCGTTTCTGCCAAATATTCCGTCCTTTAATCCTCGTTTCGCTGCATTAAAGCTGCATATTCAAGGTCATAATAGAAATCATCACTTCAGAGCACGCGTTTAACATCTGAAAGACGGCATATAATATTGCTTTATACCGGCACAACACATGCATGTATATTATAATGCATTTCTAAAATGCACCGGGTTATTGGAAAGGGAAAGAAATCAAATCCAGCACTTTAATCCGCCGCACACAACTCAGAGCAGCTATTATTAAACACACATAACATGCATCTGATGGGTTGACTTTTTTTTCTCCTGCTTTCTTTTTCCCCCGCTGAACATGAATCAGACTTTACCTTATCGTTCACCTTTTGGGACTCTGTAAATAAGGCTATTTCTGTTTGTCTCGCCTGGGTTTTGATATGACAGATGAGCTGCCCTTCTGCAGTCGCCTCAACAGCTGATTGACTGCGGCGCATGGCTGATGCACTGAGGGATTATGGGAATTGTAGTTTTTCGGTCAATACAGCCATCAAAGGCACTATATGACATGCTGAAAAGCTTATCATATATAATCACAGTTTAACCCTTTAGGATACGGTCCCATTATATTATGGTCCAGATGGCTTGGCCTTTGAATTGGTTACTAAATATTAAAATAGCCTAATAAAGAAAGTTTTTAAGGAAAATATGATTTTATTTAGCAAGCTATAGCACCCTTGTGATAGAATAAATACAAACTGAAATAACCAAACTTTGCTATGCATGTTATAGGAGGTGCGCAGTGATGTGATTAATAGGTTTTGGACTGCAGATATTAATATATTATGGATTTTGCTGGAACACTGCATGGAACAATAAGAACTCAAGACGAGACTTACCCATTTTATAACCCAATATTTAGCCGGCTTTAGTGACAGTGACAGTGTTTAAATGCATAAGAAAACTATCGAAACCAACTGATGAAAGAATAAAGTTTAAATCATTCACATGAATTAGGTATAATTGGGATATGATTGTATTATATTAAAATAATATCAAAATAAGGATGCAAATCTGCTACATGATTATTTAGGGTATAATTAACTTAAATATGTATGTGTATATATATATATATATTCATTAACTAAAACTAATAGATAATTAACATACAGAAAATATTGCTAAATGCCAAAAGTGATTGAAATTGATTAAAGTGGGGCAAATTTGGGGCATTTTCCTGAAGAGTAGTAGAGTTAACTTTACAGAAAATAGCAGGAGATGCTTGCCACTTAATGTCTCATGTAGCAATGAATTCAATAAAAGAAAAAAAAAATAACAAAAGAAAGGACTGAAATCATACCACATCAGCAATAAACACACAAACAGCATAATCACCTAGCCATATGCCATATGAAAAGAGAAATGAATGAAGCCCTCACTCATGCTATTATTATTTCCAGGATGCTCTGCCATGTTCAACAAAATATGCATCCTAATCATATATAAACTGCCCTGAAATATGTCGACTCTCCTTACCACAGTACGAGGTATTCTGAAGCCAAATATGTATCTTCATGTTGCTCCAGCAGGCGTAGTCCCTCTTGCTCTAGGCTGCCTGCCT
Source organism: Enteromius unitaeniatus (assembly GCA_032359435.1). Lineage (NCBI taxonomy): Eukaryota > Metazoa > Chordata > Actinopteri > Cypriniformes > Cyprinidae > Enteromius > Enteromius unitaeniatus. Next base: position 19,214,660 of record JAUMHI010000054.1, on the reverse strand, counting down.
CTGCGAGAACATAAATTTTTATATTTTTGGCTACATGGCATGAAGACTACACGTCCCATAATGCCTCCGTGCTCTCGCGAGAGTCCAGTTAATCCTCGCACACGCGCTCTGCTGCGTCCGCTGGCGTTGACTCACGCGCAGTCAATGGAGTCGCTGAGCTTTTCGGGAATCACTGACATTTGTGAAGATTCATTACTAGATCGGGTTATAATAACCGACCTCGATGCTTTATAATCAGGTTTCGCCTGTAGTTTGATGACAGTGAGACGCTCGCATGCGTGTTTTGCACGGCGTTAAGATCCCCTGCGGCCTGACGACTGAATCTCTATTAGTAAAATCTTGAAATATCGTCCTAATTTGGTTGTTAGTCATTAATTAAGCGTGTGGACTCATGTAAATATGGCAGAAGAGGGAGCGGTTGCGATGCAGCAGATTGTGGACAGGTAAGTGAACCAAACGCAGTGTAAACAAACGGCTAATGTCAGTAAAGAGACATCTGTGGGCTTTTATGCAGTTAGAGGTAGTCTTAAACATATATAAATAGTCTTAAAGAACAAATCGAGTCGCTGGTGAGTGATTGTTTGCAGGATTAGAGCGTTTTTGCTCTTATATAGAGATGCTAAGTCTGTTACTTACGTGACGTGACGTGTTTGGAGAAGGGGCGTGGCCTTTAATTGTGTTTTGGTTCAGTCTTGCTCCTTTGATTTCATACTTTTGAGATCTTTAAGGTCGTTTATGTTTAACAGCTCCTGTTCTGAAGATGCATACATTTATTTAACGTCTGATGTGCAGAATTGTCACAACGTTACTAAATAACCATTAGACTTTAACAACAGAATGTGCAGCATTGATATTACTAATGTGCTCCAATGGTATTTAAACGTGCCTTAATTAAGTCCTACTTATAGAAATGTTTGAGCTGTTTTAGCCTTTTAGCAGTGGGTTAACTAATGGTTATGTGTATTTATATTTAACTGGCTTTATCAAGTTTACGTGGTCAATACAGGAATCAAAAACAGTGAGTTTTAAGATTTCGTAATATATGTTCATTACAGTTTGTTTAACAGACTGTGGAACAAAATTGAAATCAACACTTTGACCGCTTAACACGTGTTTAGGCCAGAATATTTCTTTAGTAGGACAGCTTAAGTCATAAGAGGCTTGATTGGCTGTTTGATCTGACTTGCACACCTGCTCAGGTCAAAAGAAAAAGAAACATGACTTGTGTGATGTTGGTTTCACCCGGCAAAAAAGGACAGTGTGTCCTGGAGAAGTTCATAATGACTTTGTTGTTGTGGTCAGTTTTTGTTTTTCAGATTGACCCTAAGGGGTCATAAATAAACAGCACTATCAAATAGTTTTTATGCAATCGCAGATTTTCTATATATAGGAGCATTTTTTTTGGTAAATGACATGGACAAGTTCTCATTTCAGTAATTATTCATTGGGTCACTGCGTAGAGTCCAGCTGTTCGGTGTCCTGACCTTGTCCATGTTTTTCCACGCAGGCTGTCCCATTTGCCAGAGGGCCAGCACTTGCTAAATAAACTAGAGTGCACTGGCCTGCTGATGGGACACAATTGAGTGGATATGTTTCATCCCAGTTACAAAAAACACACTGCTTATATATATATATATATATAAGTTTTTTTTTAATGTAATTATTCCTTTTATTCCGTAAAGAAGTATTCAATGAATCTAAAAGGGCAGTAAAGGTATATAAATTACAAGATTTCTACTTCAAATAAGTGCTGTTATTTTGACATTTTTATTTAAGAATCCTAAATTGTAATAAAAATATTATATTTTAAGAAAAAACAAATCAAATGTCATTTAATAGCTGTTGTTTTACCTGCAAAATATTGCATAAATATTGTTAATAAAGAAAATATATAATATTTAATACAATGTTGTAAATATGATATATACTACTGTTCAAATCAGTATCTTATATCTTTTATAAGATAGTGTGGTACAAAGTCGGCAACACCTAAGCTCCAAAAATATATATATTAAAAAAATCAGACGTCTGATGAAGAGCCTGTGTGCTCGAAACGTCACATTTGATATGCAAGAGCTGTTTTAATTAATAAAGATTCTTGGATATTTTTGGAGCTTAGGTTGCCGACTTTGTACCACACTATCTACTGGATGTTTTTTGGTCGAGCACCCTTTTTGAGATTGATGTGCGTGCTTTTGTTCCATTGTTTCTACACATTTTTTATAAGACATTCCTATTTTTATTTAACAGTGATTTAGTACATTGATCAAAAAGTGACAGTAAAGACTCTTACAGTCATTTCGGTTTCAAATAGATGCTGTTAATCAAATAATCTTGAATTGAAATGTAGCATGGTTTCCACAAAAATATGAAGCAGTCCAGCTGTTTTCAACATTTATATGAGGGTCAAAGAAAGAAATTCACATAAAAGTGATTTTATGTCCGTAGAAGGTGCATTAAATGTAAGTAAAGTATAATTTTTTATAAAATGTCAAAATTTGAATGACAATTTAGTGGGTAAATCTAGTAAATCTCAGAAAAATGTGTCATATTTACCGGAGCCGAGAGGTGCAAAAGAAATCACAATTCTGAAAACAAAATAACAAGTCAGAAAACAAAACTAAGATCAAATGAAATAAAACTCTTTTGCTCAGTCACGCTTGTCAGGAAAGTAAGTGAAACAAACACACTTTTTATAATCAAATAATTTGTCGTTAACAACGGCTCATTTCCGTGATTGATTGTGTGCATAAGCGTACCTCAGAGATAGGGGCACCTGCAGGATTTCTTGCGAGGGTATGAGATTATCAATTTTTTTTTTTTTTTTTTTTCGGTCAGCGGCAGCGAGTTGATCATCCAATGTTTGAATAGTTTAGCCTTCTCAAATCATCACCACTTGCCTAAAATAAAATGTATAGACATTCAAGCATATCACAATGCGGCACGCGAGGTCGGAAGACAATGTTCATCATCCAAAAGAACCGAATTCTACCACCAGAACCCGGGTGCACACAAAAGTGCTTGTAAATGCTGTTTGATATTGCCAAATTCCAGTTTCATTTTCCCAATAAAAAGAGTTTGACTCTTAATGTTTAGTAGTAATCCCCCACAAAAATCCCCCCATCCCCCACATTTTCTAAAATAGCAAAAGAAAAATGCCACAATAGTGTTTTCATGACCTGGCTATAGTAAAGAGAGAGAAACTGTACGACAGTACAGACTTTAAGACTTTCTGTATTTCTTGATTGACAGATGTCTCGTCCAGTGGCGCTGTCTCAAACTATACCTACCTCTTCCGCTTAATCGGATGCGTGCACACACACACACACACACACACACTCAGATGCACACACATAAATCCTTACACAATCTAACATGTGTTTAAAATTGAACTGGAAATCAGGCGATACAACTAAGCCTGGTTCTCCCAAGGTTTTTTCCCCCATTCTCTCATGGATGGGGTTTTGGTTTCTTGCCGCTGTCGCCTCTGGCTTGCTT
>JAUMHI010000054.1:19183636-19201203 GCA_032359435.1 Enteromius unitaeniatus | reverse complement strand
CACACACACACACACACCTGAAGACTGTCTGCTCTGCATTGGAGAGCTGAATTAATGTGTTGAAGGTTGTATTTCACACAGAAGCTTCTCAGAAGTATATACAGGAACTTTTTTTATTTTATACAGTTCTGTGTATTCTTTGGTTTTTCAGTAATGACAGGTTATATCTCTTTTCAGGCCATATAAAATAATAATAAAATAATTTAAAAAGTAATTTCTGTTATAGTAAAGGTAAAATGGTGGTAGTTTTGCAGATGTAAAAATGATGTCTATATAATAAAATAATTGGCCATTAATTGTCATGAGGATAGTAACAAAAATAAATAATAATTTTTTATAATAATTTAATTTTTTTCTATATTTAGGTGTAGAATTACCTTTTTTGAAGTTAAATATATATATATAGTAGTACTTAATTTCCTGCAAAACTGCTTTGCATTTTTTTTATTTACACAAATAATTGTTACTTATTGCTTGTTTAAATATATATATATATATATATATAATTTAAAATTATTGTTATTTTTTAGGTGAAATCTACAATGTTCTTAACAGATTTTGTGTTAAACTGCTGCAGTTGCGTACAGTACAGTAATGCTCCGTGTGTGATAGATGTGAAAACTGGAAATTAAAATGAAGTCATGATTCAGCAGAGAATGAAGGAAATGAAGGTGAAAATAACCTCTGGAGTCTGCAGAGAGTCGTCCTAGACATCTCCTGCAGTGGAGGGTATTTATAGGTTGAGAGGAGAGCAGGTTGTCGGTCAGTAAATATTACATGATTTCCACTTTGAGTGTTTCCGCATTCCTTTTTAGGACTGTTACACCGTGTGCTGAGCAGTGATCATAAAACTTTATTCCTGAGTCATTTAGGATGTGGTCATCATTGGTTGGAGCACAATAAAGTGCTTATCACTCCCGTCACCTGCAGTGTGTGTCGTCATGATCATAGTCAAACGGGATGAATTGCAGTAACTTGTGTGATCATTTCAATATCAAATTTTGATAACCATGTATAGCCAGAAGAGCATTTGAAGGCCTGTTGATTCCACAATCATGATATCATCTTCTGCCCCCTGTTGGGGAGGCGAGGAACCAGAGACTCCCTCATCCCACATACTGTACTCTTGTTTTTTGATATAGTTTCTTACATAGCTTCATTTCTGCATGATGATATAAATGACAATATAGAGCCTATAAGATGCACTATATTTTAAAAGTTGGCAAGATTTGTTTAAATGTTCTACAGATATGTATCTCGTAGCTACATTTATTTCATTGGAAATGCAGAAAACTGTAATTATTGTGAAATAATATTGCAATTTAAATTCACTATTTTCTATTTGAATATATTGTAAAATGCAACTTGTTCTTGTCACGCAAAGCTGAATTTTCAGCAACATTACTCCAGAAATCACATATTTTTGTGGAAACATGTATTTTTCTTTTCTTTGATTTTGTAGCATTGTTATGGTCCCTTTTCCCATCATTTTAATGCATCCTTACTAGTATATTTGTAGTTGAAATGATTGGCATTATGCTACAATTGTTTGGTGTTTTTTTTTTTGTTAATTCTGCCTAAAGGTTGTTTAAAGAAAGCCTCTAGATCTGGAGATGTGTGTTTGTGTGCAGGGCCGGTGGTGTACGTGCTGGATCTGGCAGACCGGTTGATCTCGAAGGCCTGTCCGTTTGCTGCGGCTGGAATCATGGTGGGATCTATTTACTGGACGGCCGTCACATACGGTGCCGTGACAGTCATGCAGGTCAGACGGCACTCACGGATGAAAGGATTTTATAAGCATTCTTTGATTCTTAAGAATCTGTCTGTCTGTCAGGTTGTGGGTCACAAGGAAGGTCTGGATGTGATGGAACGAGCCGATCCTCTCTTCTTGTTGATCGGTCTGCCAACCATCCCAGTTATGCTTATTCTAGGGAAGATGATTCGCTGGGAGGACTATGTGCTCCGTCTCTGGAGGAAGTATTCTAATAAGCTTCAGATCCTCAACAGTATCTTCCCAGGTCAGTGGTGACAGGACAGACAGCGTGCATGTGGTCGCAGTTGCGTTTATTTACAGTAAAAATGTTAATTTTTTTTATTAGTGCAGTTTTAAATAACTATTTTGTGTTAATACAGTATATTTTGAAATGTAATTTATTCCTGTGATGCAAATCTGAATTTTCAGCCTTATTAATCACATGATCCTTCAGAAATCATAATAATATGCAGATTTGTTATTATTGTTCAGTTGAAAATAAATTATGCAAAAAGCTTTAAAAATAAGTTAATTAAATGTTAATTTAGTTTATGGGGAATAGATTATCTAAGGTTCACAATTATACCTTTTAAAAATAAATATTTTTTTTTATATTATTGTCGTCAAATGGTTAATCAAAATTTATTTAAAATACAAGTTCTTGTTTACTGTGTACATTTATTATATATAAATACACACACATACATACAATATATATATATATTTAGACATTTAAACATTTACATGTATATACATATATATATTATATATATATATTATTTATTTTATATATATTTAATACATAAACATTAAATATTTTTATTAAATATATACTGTGTGTTTTTTTTATAAACCATATATTTTTATAAAGAAATATACACAGTATACACAAATGTACTATGTAAATAATAACTTTTATTTTGGATGCGATTAATAACAATGAATCATTTGGCAGCACTGACTCGTATATATCATTAGGCTGTATCAGTTTCATAAATATTCATCTACTACATTAACTACAAACACCATTTTTAGCTATATTATGTGACGTTGGACATTTTGATATCTGTATAACTTCACATTAATCATGTTTTATTTAATTCAGTTTGTTATTTAATAATTCTATATATTATTTTCTTTGAATACATATCACAATATCACAGATATAGATGTTATATGTATCACACATGTGTTTATATATGTTTGTGTGTTTTTAATTGCAAAGCAAATTTTAGCACTAATATAAAATATTGCAAATAAAAAGTAAATTAATTAAACGCCTATTTTTGCACAATACTGGAAAACTAAACTGCCTGATGTCTGCTCATCACTACCTGTATAGTTTATTTAAAGCTTTTGTCACCGTGTCACGTGCAGGCATCGGCTGCCCAGTGCCGAGGATCCCGGCGGAGGCCAGTCCTCTGGCCGATCACGTGTCTGCCACACGGATTCTGTGCGGCGCCCTCGTCTTCCCCACCATCGCCACCATCGTGGGTAAACTGATGTTCAGCAGCGTCAACTCAAACCTTCAGAGGACCATTCTGGTACGAGAGCTTCATGTTAAACTACTACAGTGATTCATACATGCGTGTCCTCACACTGATGACGTTTCTCTCCATGTCCCAGGGTGGCATTGCGTTTGTGGCTATTAAAGGGGCGTTTAAGGTTTATTTCAAGCAGCAGCAGTATCTCCGACAAGCTCATCGCAAGATCCTCAATTTCCCCGAGGTGGACGAGGCCTGAGCTCATCATGGATTCCATTCACGTCGTTCTGATTTCACTCGGCTTCGAGAGACACTATCAGACTTTTCACAGACGCTGGATTTGGTTTTGGAGTTTGAACAGTGATTGAGTTGATGTAATCTGACCTGAGAGATGTGCGTTACTTATTTTACGGGCTTGGACGTTTTATGAAAGCGACTGAGGAAAATAAATATTGAAAGAAGATTTTATATTAAGAAGTGGTTGTTTTATATTGCATTCGAAATGTTCAGGTGAATCCTCTTTAAAGCATCCTTAACGTGCCGTTTCACACGAAGCACCTTTGTCCCTTCTTTAATAGTTAGACTAGAGAATGCAATGTTAAATACACTAAAGGCAAATGTAATCATCTACATTATAATCTTTTTTTGTGTTCTTCTCCGATGAATTTCACAAAGAAATTTCCCTGTTTCCTGTTATATTTCACACCAAAATCCAAAGAAATAAATTGTTTTGCATATTTAAAAAGCACTGACTCTCAACAGTTCTTTTTGTTTCAATAAGAATTCTATTTAGTGAATATCAAATATAATAATGACACTTTACAAAAATCTCTAATTGACTTATTTTAAAGCATTTAATTAAGGAAGTAATTTTACAAATCAAAAAAGTCAATGCCTTTTTGAATGCAATATAGAATTTTTATGGCAATTTTGGTATGAAATATCGCAGCTTCTGTGAAATTCACCGTCATTCCTGCCTTCACATAATAAGCGATAAACGGATCATGTTTACCTTCCGTCTTTGTGCTGATGATGTTGATGTCTGAGTTTCAGGGAGTTCGTTTTTTTTTAAGCTAGAATCCAGTGTTTGGTCCTTCATCGATCACTTTATTAAAACATTATGGTACCTGATGCCTCATAACTGCAGTTTCCTTATATTCCCCAACATAAATAGTCTTGTGTAGAACAGTGATCTTTAAGAGTATTAGTGGCCTTTTTATTACACCAGGACAATATACGTGTGTCTTAAAGGTTACACGGTTCAGATGGACAGATTGATTTATTTATTCGATGAGTTATAATTAATGTAGTGCTTCTGTTTTATCTCCAGCCATCAGCAACTGTGAAGTTTCCGACCATAGCATGGATGAAGAAAACAGTATATAAATACAATTTATACTAGTACTGTTTTGTATTGGTAGTACACTGCAGTGGTGTTTTATTATAAAGAGCTTGTGCAGTTAATCATACGTCACACCTATTAGTACTATTTGTCCTTAGAGCTCAAGTGATAGGCATAACCCTGAAAATACATGCTTAATGGTAACATAGTTGCTAAGAAATGGTGTTAAACTGCAAGATTAGAAGTACTACAGCAGATGACTCTTTGTGTTGCCTAAATGAGTTTAAATTCTGACTTTCCTTTCAGCATCTAATTGTGCTGTATAATATCAGCGGGGTATGTGTGTCTCCTGTTGTACAGATGAAGCCAATGCCAAATACAGAACATGTATGTTGTATAAATGGATGCGTTGTACAGATATGGCTTCTGAATTTATAGTTTCCTGGTTGATTTATGTAAATAAATGTATTTTTCCAATGCTTGACTGTGTGTGATGGGCAGTTTGAGTTTTTAACTTGGACTAAAATGTTTGTTAGCGTTGAGATAAATGATTTTTGTCACCAATGACACAAATAGATACTACTCCTGGTACATACAAACAAAATAATACTTGTGAAAAAACTATGAAAGCAGGAACCCTTTCTGGGATTAGGCCTATTTATAACACCACCGAAAAGTCCAATTTCACTGGATAGAGGATTTTTGCTTCTCTGTAAATCATGATAAATATCCCGTTTAAAATATAATACAAATATCTTTTATAACTTACTTGTCCATCCTACATTGAGAAGTAATACATTTACAATGTACAAGTAGCCTATATAACTGTAAAAAGCAGTGTCTCCCTGCAGACCCCGTTTTAGTTTGAAAACCCCGGGGAAGGTTAAGGCCAGGGTAAACGAGGATGGTTTTTATTCTAAACTCTGTTTTAAAAAACGAAAACGTTTAAGGGAGCGGGGTAAAGTTATGTCTCGTTTTAGATTTAATAGTCGCCTGTGCTGTTTTAGGGAGCGTCTGCAAATTAATATCTCAGTACTAAACGAAGTACACATTTCTAATGATTGCGCCTAATTTCACATGAAATCACCGCTGTTGTCATTATCTTATGTGTAGCCCGTTTGATTTTATCAGACGACGACTTGATTCATCCGGTTTTATGACAACAGAAACACTAAGATACATCAATTTAACATTTACTGAGAATTTAGCTGCATCAGAACACAGTAGGCTATGTGTAACCTAAACAGGTTTGTTTCAGTAAATATAATAATGTATACTTCTGTATTTCAATTGCTATGCTATGTTGTCTACAACGTGAAATAATAAAGTGTCTGCTAAATGAATAAATAAAAATGTTAATGAAAGAATTATAATATGTAGATGAAAACTGTATAATCACTGAACATAATAACTACGGGGCACCTTTGTGCAGCAACTGAGACAACAAAAAAAAGGAACCTCAAGGTTGATTGAAGTAAATGTGTGCAAATGTAGGGCCCCGGTCCTGTATTTGCCTGAGGCCCCAAATTCACTAAACCCGCCCCTGCTTATAATCACACGATATAGAGCTAATTCATGAGGTAAAAACTGCAGCTTCTGACCTGAGGCCACCTAGACTGAAACAAATCCAAATCCTACTACACTTGTAATACAACGTTTGCACTAGTTTTATCCTGATGTATTGTGGCTTGTAGTCCTAACATCACGTGTGTAACATCTTAAATCAGAATTTCTTTTCCCGTGCAATGCGTGTCCTCAATCTGGTCCGCGAATCATTTGATTCAGAGCCGAACTTGGAGCTCAAATCTTTTTCTAATTTCTTTGTTGTTTTTACAGAAGTTACAAAAAAGTAACCGAAGAAAGAACAAAAAAATAAATAAAAATACACAAACCTATCTGTGTTTTTTGTTAATGTTATGTACGTACCTTATTTTTTTTACCTAAAAGGGTCCCTTAAATGATTTTTTTAAAAATCTGTCCAACATTTCTCTGTATGGGTACATTACCAAACAAGAGAATGAATCTTCATCAGAATTATAGCTTAACACTAAAATATTTAATTGGTAGCAAGTAGACTTACTTCAGTAGTACTTGGTAGTAAAAGCAACAAACAAACATCATGCTAATTTTAAAAGTTTTATTGCTAAATAACCTTCTATAGTATAACAGGTGAAGCTGAGCAAAGTGTTAAAGTTACACCTATGGCAGATTTATTCATGTCTTACTCTTAAATGCAGATAAAAAGAGACGCACAAACACAAATGGAGTTCATACGGTTGTTTAATTCTCATAAAACACAGACACAGTCCTCAGACACACTTCAAAACCACCTAATAAAAGCATGAGATGAGTTTCCACCTCACGACTGCGGTTTGGTACATACAAGCCTTTCCTTGGAACAATTCCTTGGATTTGGAGAATGTAACAGCTTTCATTCATGCAGGTTTACTCATTAAATCCAGCTCTAAATTTCGTTACTCTAATATTCTGCCTACTGTTCACCACAGTATGAGCAAAACACGTGACATCATCAGGTTACACGAGACGGTGAGAACCACAAGCATCTGTTGCAGTCACTGACCTACAGAACTCATACTAATATTTTAACTAACCCTTGTTTTCGTGTTTTCAGTCTTCAATTTAAGGTAGTTATTTAATGAGAACACGGTCACAAGGTTTAGTTGTGCCATGTTTGGAGCTCATCAGTCACAGGCCCAATTCACTTTCGTTGCATGGAAAAGAACTGCAAGAACAAACACTTTTTCAAGAAAACGTCATACAGGACTGTAATGCCATAAGAACCAAAATTAAATTTAAAGTGCACCTATTTCATTACAGTTTATGATAGGTTCTTATTTTGCTTTTTGGAGTCCCGAACAACAGGTTGACATGCATGCAATGTTTTAATATGCGTTTATTTATATATTTTTTTGTTCAAATGGCAAGTCGTTTAAAGATTTTTCCTTATCCTACTGGTCAATTTAATTTAATGCACCGTTTCCCAATGTGCATGCTAGTCACCCTATCTGCCCTAAATAGTATTGAAAATGACTAATGTCACAGTTTAGGGTGGATAGTATTCACGTTGAGACGCAGACTTTGCTACCAGGTGCTGCTTTTGGAGCGTTAAAAGCTCACAAAGAATGAATTTGCATCTTCCTTCAGACCAACGTGAAAACCAATTTTTCTCAGGTCTGTGCCTGCAACAAATGTGCAGACAATATGACAACATGAAACGGATGGTTTCAACGATTCAGAGAATGTCATACACTGAAAACATCCTGCAAAGTTTTAAATCTGAAAGTGCACATTCACTTTGAGCTGCGTTACACACTGCATGAAAGATCATTTTCAAAAAAAACATAATAGGAGCACTTTAAAATTGAATGGACGAACTACTGTGAATTATTCCTTTAAAAAATAAACGAGAATACAGACAACTAAAACCAAATGCAGTGAGATGCCTGAGTATATCCATCGTAGTAATACAACCAAACTCATCTAAGAGGCTAATATCAGTTTGTTTTGCGAAGCATGAAACAGTATTCGTTATTTTGACGGATGTGGTAGGATGGTAGTTGAGTTTCTGAAAACAAAAATGCAGCATACATTTGATACGCCTGAGTAAGTCCAGAATAAATCTCAACACTAGAAACACGAGTGAGGGTGAAGACTTGGCTCGAGACGAGGCTAACACACACCTGAGATGAGGACACGCATGGATTACAGACGGACGTGATGTTCCAGGAGGGAACCAGTCACAGGAGGGTTTTCTGAGCACAGACTAGTCTAGTTCTTGTCTAATCGGCTTCTCAGAACCAAGCTCAAATCGTGTCAAGAAAAACGCCTAGGATAGAGTTTAAGACACTAGTCATAGGTCCTGTAAGTCACATTATTGCTTGTGAGAGGTGCATAATCACAAGACATCAGAAGTAAAACAAACCCAGTTAAAGGAGATCTCAGCGCTGGTTTCTTACAACAACTCCTGAAATGTGGATATCGGTATATGGGCGAATTGGGTCAAACTAAGCAACCTGAAAAACACAATCTGCATCAATCATAATCATATTCATGTTAAATCTTGAAAAACCAGTGGTGCATCAACCGTGGCATTCAATGGTGTAAAGTTTAAATCAAAAACCTCTTAAATTCCTGTGTGAGGCTTTCACAAACGATTTACATATTTCATGTTTCATGAGAGGAATTTAGGTCAGAGGAAGTGTCTCAGGTATATTATGAATCTTTTAAGGACAAAGTAACTTAAATAAGCAAAAGGAAATGATATTAAAATTGTTTATTATGATATTTCTTCAACCGCAAGTAAAATCAAAGTCCATCAAGTTAGCCACCTAGCATTTACAACACTATCCTTAAACGATAAAACTCTGCCAACATGCACAGAAACTAAAAACAACTCAAAGCAAATTGATTAAATTAACTTTTTTTTTTCTTAAAAAAAAAACAACAAAAGTGCCAGAAAACCTGATCACCGATTAAAATCATCTTAAGGCCAGTTATTTCATTTAAAGAGAGACTCATCTTGATCATTTCACACAGCCTCTCCAAAACGGTTTCTTGTGGTTTTGTCTAACGGGGGCGTAAATTAAACAGCATTTTGAAATTAAACCGAACAACGTGAAAGTGTTGTCATGGCCAGCAGGATTCCAATATTATATAGGGATACAAATTTCCTGACAGAAGCAACGTGAAACAAAATTGTATGTTTTCTATGTATCTATGAGATATCAGGTGTGCATGTCTGACGCAGAGTGCAACTAAAAATGTTGCAAGCGGCTCCGTTGTGGCCTTGTCTGCTTACACACACCGCACACACACACACCACACAAACACACACACACTGACAAGGTGTTACTGGCTCCATATTTGGGTGTCTCTGACAATCCCATGATGCTGGTCACAGTTTGGCAGCCATGAAATTGATGTGAGGTTTGGCGAGAGGGAACAGTGGCAGACTCCTTTTGAATTCAGTCATGTCCTGGACCAATGATGGCTAAAATACAAAAAAAACAAAAACAAAACAAAGATATATTTTTTTGAATGCAAATTGTGTTTGGAAATGGGAAAAAAAAATTAAAAGAGAGGGTTTTTTTTATTATTTTAAATTTAGTAAAATTAATTTTTTAGTGATGGCAAAACTACTTTTAGGACCAACACACCAACTTTTAGTGTCACATGCTCAGAAGAATCTAAAACAGAAGAATCTCCTTCAGAAATTCTAATATGCTATTTTGAAGTCCAAACTTTGTCAACGTTGCATTTTATATTTCAAAATAACAAGACGTTTATGATTTAAGTCAATAATATATAAATAAATTAAAAAAACAAATACATTAAAAAGAAATTCCCACTGAACCCACATTTTTGACATCTGACATGTGGACAGTATTCTTGAATTATTCATTGGCAAAAATGTTCACCACAAACATCTATGCAGTACCTGAGGAAGTGAAGGAGCCGGAGCCAGATTGACATCATTTTGAGCAGGAAACTCTCCAACCAGTGGACCTGTAGAAACATACACAGTAAAAATAAATGAATGTGCTCTGCTTCTTCAGTCAGTCCAATCAAAATGTTTCAACCTTACGGTATCAGTACTCACAGGAGTCCATCTCTCTTGACAGCACATGCACAGACACTTTATGTCTTCTGGGGGCATCAATGGCCAACAAGTCCTGGAGAGAACAGACATGATTAATCCCCATGTGATAACATGAGGAACAGGACTGGTTTATTAGTTAATTGTTTATTGGCGGTTTATTAGTTTTTATGAAGCACATTCTGCACGATCATACTCTACATCTCCAACCTTAAGCTGTGATTAAATGGTTTGTTAATAGTGAGAATTGAGCCTTAAAATGAAGCGTGACCAAAATTTCCCTCAATACTGACAGAATGTTTAGTAATTGACAGCAATGTAATTGAAATATTTGCAAGCGCCGTTGAGATTGTTCCTTTTTGCATGCATTTACATACTGAATTGTGATTGGTCTATTTAACACGTATCTTTACAAGGCAACGACTGTACATTGTGTGCAGACTCATCAATCATGAAAACGATGTGTGTTTTAGGAAACTGTAATTTCCACTGAACCATACCCTAAATACAAATTATATTTGACATTTTCTTCAGGACATGCTACGCTAGTTATGATTATGTTGCAAGAAACAGCATGTGTTTAAGTGTGTGACGGCATATTCAGATCGTCACCAACCCTGTAAAACTGCATAATATGTTCTTTAGTCACGGTCTTCAGGTAAGCCACTTCAATATTATCTAGACCGGACAAAAAAAAACAAAAGTCAATGTTTTTTACAACTTCACATACTTGAGGCTAACACAAGTTCATTTCCACAGCTGACTCTCACCCCTGTCGAAGTTGTACTGTTGGGAGATGATTTCTCCCCAGTACTTTGCGCATTCAGCCGCCAGCTTCTTGGGTTTGTCAAGGCGGCGAATAGTCAGCGCCTGGATGTGTTTCTGAAACGCTTCCTCTCCCATCTCATCCACACTCTTCTCCATGGTCTTGAGGAAGGCCTCCACCCGAGACTCCAGGTAGTGAGGAGCTTTTTCAGACTGGATGATGAAACGCAGACCTTGCACTCCGTTGGCCCTGCGGGGGCCGCTGAACACAATGTAACCTGTAAAGACAGACACACAGAAAGAATGTTCTTAAGAGCAGTCTCAACAGAAACACTTAATCCAATCATCGCTTTGATGGACAACAAGTGAGAAAACTGTATTTCCACAGACAACAGAGCATTTCTCCTGAGGGTTTGCATTACCCAGCTGTTCTTTGGTGCGTAGCGTGTTGAAGCATGGCTCAGAGATGATTTGACAGAAGAGCTCCAGCAGCATGTTCTCATGGGTGTTCTGCATGTCGGTCTGATAGTAAATCTCGATTCCACAGTTATTATGAACCTCATTCCTCTGCTGGTAAACATACCAACCACCTGATAACCACAGAGAACTGGACTTAAACACAAGAACCATGACAAACACGCACACAAAACAAACACACATCACAGACTTCAAATTACACACCACAGACTCAAGTCTTAATTTGATACCATCTAATTTTCCTAATTGATATGAAGATTTATCGATGGATATATATAATTAAAATATAACAACAGAATAATCTCTGAAGGATCATGAAACATTGTAATTTATTCCTGTGATGCAAATCTGAATTTTTAGCCTACTTACTCCAGTAAGAAAATTATATATTTTACATTTCCATTTTTTCTGTTTTTGATCAAATCAATGCAGCCTTGGTAAAACACCTAAGCTACACATTTTTTTCCAACCCCCTAAACTTTAAGCAGTGGTGTTCATTGCATGTGTGGGTATAGAGTTGGAAAAAAGAGGTGAAGGAAAGACCGTGTGAAAGTCCACCTCAGATGTTGCATAGGCGCTTGTGGTGCTAAGCACTTACCGTCAGGTACCTGCACTTCCCTGTAGCGAATGAGCTGACTCGGCAGGAGGGGTTTAGTGTGAGCGTGTTCAATGAGAGTGTCCTCCAACATCTGCATCATGCCCAGAGCAGACTGGAGACAACTGACAGTTAGACAGACTGCACTGCTCATGTTACATATCATATTAAAATCATTTTTTTTTTTCAACAAAACTTACAAAAGAACGACAGAAATTAGTCAAGCATATCCCAGAACATACAGAAAAGACAGGTCTGTCTACTGTTAGCCGTCTACTGTATGTCATCAAGGAAAAATGCTTTTCATACAAACCTGTTTGGTGATGTTGCCATGCAGCAGGGCTTCAATGTGTAACCGTGACAACAGTTGCGGTATGAACGCCTTCAGGCGAGGCAACGTCACATCTGAGAAACACAGTCACAGCATGAACACACATTCAGGAGAGCGCTCCCTTTAACAGAATAGTGAAAGAGGTCGCACCATCCAGAGAGTCTCGGAGCTCATCTTTGGTCCAGGCCACCTCAGTCATGAGCAGCCGCAGGTAATACATGGCATGCTGGTGAGGCTGCTCAGCGCGGAAGTTATTCAGAGACCTCATGTACTGAAAAACACACAAGTTTCATTTAAACCACACAGTTACAGAACACATCTTCTCATGGACACAGATCAGAAAATACTAAATGTCCGACTAGCAGGCATAAATCTACAGATATCTGTCTTATAGTGTTCAGGTGTCTCACCGCTTCCTTAATGATATCAAAGCGCTTCTCATCGATCTCAAACGTGGCCATTTTCTCGATGATCTTCTTCAACAGGATGTGTTGTTTGTCATTATAACCCTTGACTGACAGCTGCCACACAAAGATACGTTTATGATGTATATTAAATAATATTTATGAGAATGAGCAACAAGAATGAAAAATGACTTCCATTATTTATGGTCTTTGCAATTTGTTAATGACAAATACACACAAAATCAGCACAGAGACACTGAGTTACTGCAAAACAGACTAAAAAAAACAAGTTACACAACAAGTAACCATCAGTGCACTTGGATTGTGATGTATGTGTGTGCAAGCATTAAGGAGTAAGTGAATCACACAGCAGGTTATGAGCAGCCCAGCTTTGCCACATCATCCCAATATCAGTCAGACTGTTTACACCTGCTATTACCAATGGGGAAGCTACATCAAGCACCCATTAAGGCAAGACAACATGTATAATCATAAATTCTGGCTATTACCTTTAAAAACTTTTTACGCAATTTTTAAACAAAAACAATTTTTTAAAAACAGAAAAACTTGCAAAACTGACAAAAATAGCTATACTTTAAGAAACTAAACTATTACACAATTAATTGGGGATTTTTTTGCGATTAGAACAATATCTAGCACAACAACAAAAGTCTAAATGTGTCTGTACACTGAACACCATACTGGTCAGTATGATGGGATTCCTCTGAACAACAGTGAGCACTTGGACTCATCTGGAAGGAAGTCTTAAAGTGCAAAGTTAGTTGATTAGTTAATTTAGATTGACAGTGCTTTAACTCAACCAACAAACTTTACATTAAAACATTTCCTTTGAAGCCAAACATGCCAACATTAACCATTGCTTTAAGATGCAGCCCAAAAGATGTGGAAAGTCTCTTTAAAAATGTCCTGCCTCTTATGCTGAAAATCAGAAAGAAGAAAATAAAACAGTACACAATTAAAGCCGAGTTCAGACTGCACGATTTTCAAGGTTCAAGTACAGATCTTTTCACACTGCAGGACTATCAGGGGTAGTATTCAGTTGCTGCTGTGTTCACACTACATGATAGATCGGTGACAGGAGGTTTCACACCGCATGACTTTACAACAGAAGAATCTGCCACAGCTTTGTCTCACTGCCAAATACACGCGAGAAGTGACATGGAAACGACGCCTGGTCACGTGTGCAAGACCGGGGTTCTCACGCGAGACTGGATTATTAAAAATGATAGCAAGCAAAAGCAGCTTGCCATACAAATTGCATGTGCGCTCATTTGCAATGAAAAGATTATAGAAGATGATGATATTTACCTTCTATACCTTCTTAACTCCAATATCCCGCTGCCCTGGATGTTGCCCTCTCAATGGCAGCAAGTTATCGCCAATGTTATGTTCAGTCAGAACACATTCACACGGCATGATCTTTAAATCGCTGACAGGTCCAGATATTTATGCATGCCAAATATCTCACGGTGTCAGCGACACATCTGCGATTCTCTCAGATCGTGTCTTTGATAGCTCACACGGTGTGATTGTCACTCACGTGAACGAACTTTGAAATCTCTGACAAATGCCTGAAAATCAAAATCTGGACTAAAATTGTGCAGTCTGAACTCGGCATAAGGGTCACGGGGTGCAAACTGATTATTGGTCAAAATCATGGACATTTCATGTCACTGACATCCAAACAATGCAACAAATCAAATTAACCCCAACAAAATCGCTTAAATACAAGAGAACTGAAATATAGCACCAAAAGTCATAAGGGCTGTCCTTAAAAGTATTTTATCATTGGTTTTTCGGTTCTGTTCTTTTGGGTGTGCATCTTTAAAAATCCCCTTAACCCAACTCAATACAATAACCTTTATTACTCCAGCAGACTGGTCAGATATTATGAAGGTATAACATCCCATTACTCTTCAGAAAGCAGCAGAATTGAACAGACAAAAGACCCTGCACAGTCATAAGCCTCAAGCGCCGCCCTTCACCGGATGCCCCTCCCCTATCAAAAGGGGGAGGGGCTAATTACCATACTTACAAGGATGGCATTAATTCCTGACGCTATGCCATAGACCAACCCTGCCAGGCGGGCTGCATATGTATACTCTCTCAAATCATCCTTCAACAACCTGAGAAACAGGTAAGTCATGTTGCAGTGCAGTGGGTCTGCATATAGGTAGCGACTAACAAGATGGGAAAAAGAAAAAAAGGGGAGAAGAACAAATGGAGTGATTTGTATGAAAGGGTCATAACAAG
The DNA here is from genome assembly GCA_032359435.1 of Enteromius unitaeniatus. NCBI lineage: Eukaryota > Metazoa > Chordata > Actinopteri > Cypriniformes > Cyprinidae > Enteromius > Enteromius unitaeniatus. The sequence goes on along the minus strand of JAUMHI010000054.1, from coordinate 19,186,161 downwards.
ACAAAAGGAAACAGGTTGAGAAGGACCACAGACAGAGTATGAATATGCAGCCTCAGCTCCGGCGACAATCTAAAGCTAGTCTACTTCTACATCCTGAAAAACAATTCTGAACAAAACTGTGAAGGCCACAAACAAAGCTACATCTGGGGTTACAACCGCAAAGACAGCAGCCACTGCTATTCAGTTGTTTGTGTGTGATGTTGGCCTGTCATCATGACAAGGGGAGCATGTTGGGAAACAGTGGCATGGGGCAATATTAGGATACTTACATACATCCCATAGACAGTATTTTGAAGGTCATAGTTCAGGCCGGCTAGCTCGGCTGCATATGCATACTCGTTCAGGGAATCCTTGAGCAGCTCAAGGTACAAATACGCCATGTTACAATGCAACGGATCCACGTACGCAAACGGGCTGTGGAAAAACAAAACGCAGAAGATAAACCCTGCCACTTGTAAATGTGGTGGATTATTCTAGTTTCTTAATAAATTTAAGTAGTTATAGGGGAATTTTACAGGGTAAAAAAAAGTCAGTATTTCTATAACTTTAAAATGAGTTTAGTTGATCTACAGCTAAACAAGTGCAGAACAAGGTTCATTAGTTAACATTAGCCAACTGCATTAAAGATTGAACAATAACTATACAGCATGTATTAATATTAGTTTGTTAATTTCTGCATTCAACAATGCAATGATGATTTTTATTCACAAGGTGTTTGTTAACACTTAACGCACTGTAAACAATGAACAGCTTTTTAGAAACATTAAAAGATGAATAAACACTGTAATATGCTGATCATTGTTTGTTTATGTTAGTTAATACATTAATGTTAATAAATGACACTTTATTGTAAAGTGTCACCAACAAACCAAACTGAATTTTATATAAACACACACTGTTTTTATGCTGAACATACCTGAAAAACTCAAAGTTTAAACAAGCCTTGGGTAGGAAAAACTTGTCATCCTGTTTGAACCAAATTTTGCTCATTGCGGTGTCCTAAGAAGAGAAGAAAAACAGTAATTTTGTCTCTCAAACATTGGCTTTTCTTATTTTTAATCTTTGAGTAAATTATACAGAACACCTTGATCAAAGTGGGGACAGATGGGGAATCCTTTTCCAGAGGATAAATCTCAAAGTTTGTTGGGATGAATTCATTCTTCATTGGCAGTTTGAACTTTCCATTGAGGTCTGCGTTTTGCCAGTTCTTAAAAAGGAAAGTGTTTTTATTTTAACCCAGTAAACAAAGTTAACATCATTCTGTTAGAGTAGAGTTGTAATATGAACAAAATCATCAAGCTGACTATTTCACAGCTCAGCAAAAGGCTAGTCCTCTTTGACCAAATATGTAATGTTCATAATACATGGACCCTCCCCTATAGCTACCAGTCACGTCAAGTCCATTTAACAGTCTAAATTCTGAAAGATAAGGTTTGGGTGCATACTTCGATTTTGTTTGTTCTTTTCGACTCAAACATGACCAAAACAAAATGTCTCACCTTAATAGCATCATCAGTAATAGCTTCCTGTTTATATTGTGTGCCGTACCACTCCTCAGTCCGGTCTGTCTGGCCTTCAAATGATTTAGAGACAACAGCAACCCTAAGGAGGAGGGAAAAAATAAAAAATTAAGAACACAGCACTAGACACAGCATGACACAGTCCATTGCTCACAACTCCCTTGGGGAAAAATGGGCCATGCAATTTTGCTTTTATCAGATCTCTGCCTCGGTTAATAGATTGATGTAATGACTATAATTCCCAATCTAAAGTTCAAGTTTCCCGGAGCTTCTCAATCTGCTGTGCAGGGCTTTAGATCAATGCACCATTTCTGGACAATTTAGACCTTTTTAGAACTTTTGGAACAATGACGTGCTATTCTGGACTCCCCTCCAATCAATCAATTACACAAGAGCCCAGAATAGCTTCTGTCTAAAAACTCAAACACCCTTTCCAGGATTAGTCCAAAAATCACACAAGGTTACCAGCAGAATTCAGCCGTTTCAGACCATTCACCCAGCGCCTGATGCTTAGTGCACACAAAACTGGAAAATATGGAAGTGTTGTTTACAAGGTACTGGGTTTCTACAGTGCACATTTCCGAGGAGGAACTACTTGGTGGATTTGGCAATGTTCATTTAAGAAAGAGAGAAAAAAACCCACACATTCAAATTCTGATAAACCCACCGCTAAATGTCACAATAGCTGTACTAAGTAATTTTAAATGCGGTACGGATTGTCTTAGCTGTCCAAGTAAGTAATTCTTGGCCAGAAAAGGCTAGATCAGATTTTCACAGATAGCCTGAAGACTGGCTATGTGAGACTTTAGTCATCTAGTGTTGCAGAGCTTTTAGCAAGGTCAGTGGTGCCAATCACAAGAAAAGATATGACAAAATTAAGTACAGCAACCCTACAATTTCTTCCAACCAAAAACACCCCAAGAGTAGCAATGGTACAGGGTTTAGATGCAGTTCAAACAGAGACAAATGCTCTTTTAAAGAAAACTGAATTTGAAAGCCTCTGTC
>JAUMHI010000054.1:19138451-19152824 GCA_032359435.1 Enteromius unitaeniatus | reverse complement strand
ATTAGCTCCTATGCAGTGTGTAACACAGCTCTAAGTGAGTGAAATCATCCTGCAAAGTTTTAAATCTGAAAGTGCACCGCATATAAAGCTATTGTCTCTCTCAAAAAAAAAAAGAATTGACACTGAAGTCCTAAGTCGTTTTTGCTGATGTCAGAATTAAACATTAGCATATTGTTGACCACTTATTGGTCTGAAAGACAATGCAAATTCATTATTGTGCTGCCATTGGAGGATTAAAAGCTCAAAAATGAAATCACCTTTAGAAATATTAATTACAAAAAATGCATATGATTAAAAAATGAAAGTGTTTTTTTGACTTTGCATGCAAGGTTTGGAAAGTTCAACACATAACTGCTTAAATGTGAAGTGTGACATTTTTCCTTCAGTAACAAATATTATGTTTGCAGGACACTCTCCCAGTCTACCGTTGGTCAGAAAAACAGATCCCGCCCTAAATGTATGCCTCCATTGCTCTTTTGGGCAGAATGACATCTACAAATAGATTCATTAAAGCTGTCTCTGTACACAAAGCTAAGATAAGATAAAATACTGCACACTTCAGTTTGTGGTCATGCTTCCCTCATCTGGACAGCACACCGATAAAATCTGTTGCACCGGAGCTGTGCTGATTAAAATCGCAAGCTATTTACATACACAATCACCGTTGCTGCTTATTTGCTGAAGGCACTTTCAGACAATAAGGTTTTTAGTGGAAATAGCCGATCAAACAGTATCACGTCGGCACCTCTGCACTGCTAAATCACCGCAGCTTGACTGTGTTTATCAAAGAACAAGAGAGAATGATGGAGGTTAAAAAACAAAGAAACTGAAACGTGCCACATGCATCGTTGATAAAATACATTTTGATTAAAATTCACTATTAGCATTTTAAAAAGCTAAAATACTACACATGGTATATACAATTATCTTTTTTAAGGTAATTTGTAGTGTATTAATCACACCACTTTATAATAAGATAGGATTGTTTTTATAGAAACTTTGACTGAAATATTCTCTTGAAAGGCTATGTTATGATTTTGGAGGTATGGAACTGTGATATGATATTCTGCATTAGACGATGGAGGAACTGGACAGTCTTTTGACCACTGAACTCACATATTTGATTTGAAGTTTGATCAAGTGTAAATAGCCCTTAAGTTTTGTTTTTGTAGTCTCACAAACAGAAGTAAGCTGTTGCACTGTTTAAGCTTCAACTTCTTTGTATGCAATGAAAAATGGCTCGCTTGCAATACCATTATAGCACATATTTGATATGGTTCATCTCATAATTGGATGATAGTTGGATAATTAAGCTAGTTTGTCCTCCCATATAAATTTGAAATAGGAAATTCAACAAAGGTGTGGAAATAAAATGCAGTTAGCAAATATTCATCCAAACTGCAAAAGATCATCTATGGAAGCAACCACCATGAATGAAAACTAGCGTGTTTGTAGTGCATCAGGTAGCTGGAAATATATACGTATCTGATGCATCCAGACAAGCCAGTGAGAAAATGACTGTTATTAGCTACTGTAAGCCCATCGTTACACCTGCTCGCCTTACCATTTTCACAGTATATAAGATGTTTCCATAGCAGTAGGCCATGACTCCCACAGGGACAAAGAAGCATCCGAGGAGGAAGAAGAGTATGAAGGAAGCATCATTGGGATCTTTGGAAGCCCAGTCGAGGGAGCAGCCTAACTGATGGACTTCCAGCGTGTAGCGGTTCCATCCCAAGAGAGGAGCTCCAGTCCAGGCCAAAGAGTACAGCCAGATGTGCGTGATGGCCCTCCAGGCCCAGGGGAAGTCAATGACCTTGGCATGGACCACACGGATGTAGCGCTCATACGCCAAACCGGAGAGAGTCATGATGGACACGATGCCTTAAAGAACAAGAAGATAGCTTTTAAATGAACTATTACATTTTTGACATTATGGCATTGTTTTCATTGCAATTAGGCAAATTCTGTCCTCAAATTCTGATTACCAGACTGTGTTTGCCGTTCTCATTATTTTGAATATCCTCATTATGGTACTAAACATTCATAAGAATGATCCCGTCTGGAAACAATGAATTTATTAAAGCTAAATTATTATTTACAGATAATAAATACTACTATGCTGCATAAACAATCTATAACTTAAATTATAGTATTTATAGTATATATATATATATATATATATGAAGAGTTGCAAAAACAGATAACTCAATTTCTAAGAATTTTTAAAAATCATGTTTTTCATTGTGAATTCCAAATAATTTCCATTAGATTGCAGCTGGGTTATTTTAATTAGGTAAGAAAAAATAATAGCCAACTAACACAAAAAAACATGATAGCATTAGAAAAAAATTATTATGTTTTTATCAAAATGTATTTTTAATACTTTGAATAACGTATCTGTTTTTGCAAATAAACCAGGCTATATATATATGTGTATTAGTACCATGAAGAATATTATTGCATATATTAATTAATACTCTATTATAAATACTGACATCCTGCTTTGAAAACAAAGTACATTGTGAAAAGCTTTGCTTAAATAAATATAAATACAAAACAATGTGGTTCCTCTCTTTTACAGAAATCAAGCTTCCAGAAAGTCTTACAATCAGCAGATGATGGATTATAGTAATTGGTATCATTTCTAAAAGTAAACAGTATCTCTGAACTGCAGTATCCGCAGAGACTCCTCTGGCAAGAGACTCACAGACACATTCCCCCAATTACCCAGACATCCACAGTTCTCTGTGACAGAGGCAGGCTGGCGGAGAAGCAGCACTAACATGTTTCCTCACAGCTGGCAGATGTATTCACACAGACCTCTTTTTACTTCTCATAGAACCGGGCTTTGTAAATTTGATGTGGAATATGATGCAGTATTGCACTCTGAGCTACATCTCATCAAAACTGATTTTATTTAAATGAGTCAGTTCTCAGGGGAGCAAAAATGGAGGTCATAGACACAAATGCCTCTACAAACAACTGTTTGTAGAAGCATCGAGCAGCCAATTTCACATCTAAATGGGTCAAAGGAGGCAGTACAGAAGCAATCATGTGTGATAATAATCTTTGGATTTACAATAGCATCAGGTGTGACCTTGGGGAAGCAGCTGCATAAAATGACCATCTATCTTTCAGAAATGACATTATGGTATGCTCCTCAAAGCATATTCTCTCACAGATGCTTAGTTGGTATTCTGCTGGATATTTCTGGTCCATTAAAGTGTCATCATCTGACTCCATTTGACCTCATCTTTCCCTGCACCAGATGGACTTTTTTTTCCTCTCTAATAATTGTGTCATAGTTGTTTATGGATGCTTGAACTGGTTCTGTCTGTGTTGCCAAGTGATCAAACGAATCAAATTAAGCATAAATGTTCTTACCACTGTGAAGCTGCATATGCATTTTATTTAGATAATTTAATATACTCTAAATAGCTTGAATTAGATGGTGCAAAATGAGTAATATGATCATAGAAGATCATATTCTGTAGGAAAAACAAAATCAACGGGTTCACCAACATTTCAAACTGTTCTTAGATTTACAAAGATTCCAAAAGTAGCCTATAATCCAAAGACAAAGCCCTCAAAATTAATTTATTAAATCATTGCAAGAACATCTTTTATTTTATGTTTATAGTTCTATAGAGTCTTAAATGTGTTATACATGTCTGAGGTTTATTAAGGGCTACTTCCAGCGCTTTGGCTGCATACTTCCAGATGACGTGCGCCCAAAAGTGATGACATTATTCCAATGTGCTTGTTCTCTTCGCGTTTTAAAAAGTGAATATCATTTGTCGTCTATGTCAAAAATCCTGTCAGTCAGGCTGCTTTAGTGCATCGTTTTGATATGCTACTACAACATTTTTTTATGATAAGCACAACACTTGACTTTATTTACTTGATATAAGACCACTTACTGACTAAGAATAATTGCAAAAATGAATACCTTGTTAGATAAGTAAAATATAATAGCGTAGCTAGGCTATAAAAGACGAATTTACTGCACTGACCAAACACCATTCAGAGTCAAACAAATATAATGAAGAAAATATTTAAGTGCAATGAACATGTACGGATGACTTTTTTTGAATTGAAAGTATAGGCTGTCTGAAAACTACGTCTATCGATAAGACAGAACTGACCGAATAAACTGTTGCTGAACCCATCCCAAACACATGTGGCAGAATTAAAGATCCATCTTCTCTTCACACACGAGACGAATGTGAAATTAACTCCGGTGACTGACACCAGCAGATCGCTCACACTTATGTTCACTATCAACAAATTAGTTGGCGTCCGGAGTCTCTTGAACCTGTAGTAGAGAATAATGACGATGATATTATTACAGAAGCCCAGGACCCCGATGGATCCGATGGTGAACGTCAGGAGTTTATAAGTCTCTTCGGCGAAAATATAATCATAATCCCCAAGGATAGTCTCAGGCGATGTTTCGTTAAGAGAATTCATTTCTTTTCTATGTGGACGTCCAGCATGATGACTGAAAAGTGACCCGATTCAGCGCCCGTCCAGAAGCAACCAGGGCAGTGGACTTGTGGTTGTAGTTCAGTGTGTCAGTAGAGCTGGCTTCGCCTCTAAATGTCACATGCATCCAGAAAAACGCACGAAAGTTCTTGGTTTCTTCACAGCGTTTCCTCTGAGCGACTGTCACTGCTGACTGAAGGCAGAGTGTGTAGTGCGCTCTTATAAAGCGCTTTTACTGAGCTGTTGGGGAAACTTAGGACAGATGTAGGCTATTAATGTGCAGAGACAGAGAAAACTGAACGGTGATGTTCAGTCGGCTGTGTTATGAACAATTTCAGTGATGGTGATGTTTTAAAAACGTATTACAGTAATAGCAACATGCAAGCTTAATAGTCATATAAAGGTGCGTGAAACGCGCTGTTATTGGTCCCTGTGATTGGAATGGTGATGTTATGGAGAATAACACCAATGACCGTAATGTTCAATATTTAATGTGCTTTTATGAACAATAATGGCAGTATGAGTGATATTCAGCCTTTAATGTGCCATTATGAACACTAATGAAGATATGCAAGCTGACTGTCATATATTAGAATGAGCGTTCCATATTTAATGCACTGATATGAGATAGACAAAATAAATCATATCAAGCAAATCAACCTCATAAAAGATTATGAACTTTCACATTTAAGGGTCAAAGAGAAGGAAGTAGCCTACAGTAGTACACTCTCAGAAGCTGTCACTGGGGCGGTATCCTTTCTAAAGATACTGTAGGTTCAAATATGTACTCTTTAGGTACTAATAGGTTCCTTTAAAGAACCAAAATTGATTCTTTAGGTACAAACATGTACCTTTCGGAAAGGTACCGCACCAGTGACAGCTTCTGAGAGTGTAGGTGGTCAAAACAGTGAAAGAAACCTTAAGTATGGCCTTCAGGGAAATACAGAAAGAAAAAAAAAAATGTACCTGTTAAAAGCCGCAGTGTAAAAAGTGTGATTTTAGTGAATGTTTAGAGGAAGGTATGGGAATGTTTGTTAAACAGTTTCACCTCTCACTGCTGAAGAATTAGACTTTAAAATCAAAGCAAACTAGCTCGACAAACATTCCCTTGAGTGTTGGAATTATTTATACTTAAAAATATATTTCAACAATATTTTAAGGTTTAAAAACCTAGCTGTGTCTGTTTTATGCTGCCTAGATAATTAACCTCAGACTGCCAGGTGATGCTTTAGCTCCCTTAATTACAAACATGCAAATGAAGCACAGATGATTGGGGCGCATCATCATGATTAATAATGAAGCATTTCATCAGCATTTTATCTTTCCTTTCCACAGCTCCCATCAGTGTTTAGAAGAAACTCTAGAGATGAGGAGCAAGATTTAATTTATTTACAAGCTTTTTGAAGGATTTGTCTCTGAAATCAGTGTGAGTGTGAAAACAAAACATTAAAAGCAAACTGTTGTAGCTGTCAGATCTCATTCACGCTTGCGCAAACTCAAACACAGTGACGCACACGGTCAGACGTACGCCATTGGTTGTTGCAGTATGCTTTACTGCTTCAAAATGTCACTCGGTGCATTATACTTGCTATTTCTTGTACTTATTAGTGAAATTTACTGGCAATTTTAGAGTAAAAATTGGAGCCCCCAGCATGTCCGCTTTATACTGCTTAGATAATCAACCTCCAGGCGATGCTTTAGCTCCCTTAATTACAAACATGGAGCACAGGTGAGTGGGGAGCATCATCATGATTAATAATGTTCTGATGATTCACCACTCATTACATGTCAGCTGCTAAAATCACATCACGCTCATCTCCTGAAGGCAAGACTGAGGCCAGTGGTTTTCAGTCCTATTTTGAAAGTACTTAAAGTTGCAATAATTAAGATTTTTTATAAATGTTCTTTTAAAGAAGTATTTTAGACTGGCTGAGACTGCAAAATACAGCTCAAAATACAGTAAAGTATATATATATATATATATATATATATATATATATATATAAATACAGTAAGTATTGTGAAATTATATGAATTTAAAATGTTTTCTATTAAAATATTTTAAAACTGATGGTAACCTTTTTTTAGCATTATTAGTAACATAGTATGTTACTACGTGTACACTGGTTGGTATACTACATGTGCAAATAAGATGGTATAGGAGTCGGAAGACACCCATAATGCAGTTGACCCATTTTCAAGTGATCTCCTTGTTTGAGTTCTCCATAGTAGAATCAAGGATTCACAACAACCTGAAAATGTTCAATTATTTCAGCAGCTTGCAGTCGCAAGTTTGATCCTTGACATGAAAATGTGTTTCATAAAAGTTTCTTCTCAGTACAGCTCTACAGAATATTCCTTGTTGATGAACTGGGTCACTGTTTATAGTAATTATACCAATTGTCCAAGAATATTCTTAACATAAATCATCTATTACGTACAAATCTGAGTTCTTATTGAAACAACATCAGCAAATTTTATCAGCATTTTATCTTTCCTTTCCATAGCTCCCATCAGCGTTTAGAAGAAATGTGGAGCAAGATTTAATTTATTTACAAGCTTTTTGAAGCATTTGTCTCTGAAATCAGTGTGAGTGTGAAAACAAAACATTAAAAGCAAGCCGTTGTAGCTGTCAGATCTCATTCACGCTTGCGCAAACTCAAACACAGTGACGCACACGGTCAGACGTACGCCATTGGTTGTTGCAGTATGCTTTACTGCTTCACTTGGTGCATTATACTTGCTATTTCTTGCACTTAGTGAAGTTTACTAGCAATTTTGGAGTGAAAATTGGAGTCCCCAGCGTGTGAACTATTCTTTTAAATGCACATTTTGCAAACTTTTGAGAAAGTGTGATTTAACTATTGATGTTATAAGGTTCATATGACATTTTATGTGACATTTGATGCCCTCATGTGAAAACCCTTGAGGATTAAACTCTGTATGCTGTGTGTTTTCAGTAATTACCTAGGAAAGAGTTTGATCCCCTCACATCCTCATCTGATTCACAACTGTGGAAACTGGGTCATTTCATACATGTATTTACTCTCTTTTTTCTTTCTTCCCTCTCTCTCTGTCTTTAATAAGAAGCATATTATACAGTTTACGGCACAGCACACAACTGCTGAATGGAGACTAATTATGAGTAGCAGGGATGTGAATGAGTCCCTACAATCCCTGACGGGAAATAAAACTACACACTGTCCCAATTCTCTCTCTCACTCTGTCTTTGTTTTTGTAATCTACACCCATCCTTTTCCCTACATGCACAGGAATGTTTCATACATCCAACCTCATGCATGTTAATGCCATGCTTTGTTTAAGTGATGGCACGTCTGCCCATTTTCAAGCGGATGTTCCAGCCGTCACAAATCAAAGCTGGGATGAATTTCCATGGGGTATTGGTGAGAGCAGTTGTCTGACAGGCAAAAGGAAAAGTGTGAAATTTTACTAATTCTTAACGAAACATACTTCTTATTTAAAAACAGCTTCACAGCTGCATAACATCACTTTCATAGTACCAGGAAAATTGAAATTATTTGTCCTAAAAACAAAAATGCAAGAATAAGTAAGAATAAGGTAACCACAGTGTTTAAAACATCCGTTCAGTCGAATGACCTTCAACCTTTCTGTTGTTGTTTGTGTTCATCTGCTGCTCCCATTTGCTTATTTCTGACTATCCCTAATATAATCAGATAAAACAATAATTGATAACTCAATAGACAGTGCACTTTCAGATTTAAGACTTAGCAGGATGTTTTAATTCATTTGCTCATTTTCAAAAATCTATATAATGGGCATTTAAATGTCTGTTGTCTGTAAATTCCCCACCAATACCTACACCCCTGAGTCCATATGTCTTTACATGTATTTACAAAACTGAGATGTATACATCATATGAAAGATCAATAAATGAGCTTTCTATTGATACATGGTTTGTTAGGATAGGACAATATTTGGCCGAGATACATCTATTTGAAAATTTGGAATCGGAGGGTGCCAAAAAATCTACATACTGAGCAAATCACCTTTAAAGTTGTCCAAATTATATATATCTATATCATTGATAATATCTTATCAATGCATTTTACTAATTAAAAATGACATTTTGATATGTTTACTGTAGGAATTTTACAAAAAAATCTTTATGGAACATGATCTTTACTTATTTCCTAATGATTTTTGGCATTAAAAAAAAAATCTATAATTTTGACCCATGCAATTGTATTTTGATATTGTTACAAATAAACCCCAGCGACTTAAGACTGGTTTTGTGGACCAGGGTCACATATCGCAATATTAAGTAGCTACTCAATTCAATGTCAGTAAGAATTGCATGGGAAAGAAAAATAAATTAACCTTACTTGACATGGTTGTGTTTCCCCATTTAGAAGTGGAACAGTCTGTGTCAGTGTTTTTTTCACACTGCCACACATTTTATGCATGAATGCCTACAAATACTAATGAGAGCATGCAGAGATTTCAGTGGAGTACAGTTTAGTATGGTTTAAATTACCCTTGTCTAGAGTAAAATCGATATCAGGAGCAAGTAGAAGTTTTCAACGATCATGTTTACGTACATTCAGTTTTTTTTGCAACACTTTGCATTTGACTTGAGTTAAGTGCCTTGAATGTATATTCATTTGTGTCTCACAAATGGCTCAACCAGGTTGTGGCACAAGTGTTCAAGCACTCATTAATTTCTCACACTCAGTGATCATGACAGCCTTGAGGCATTCAGGACTCGTGTATGTGTGTCTGTGTTTGAATCATTTTCCTCTTCACTGCGAGCTCCTTAATAATGTAGGACAGTGAGGACATTATATAACAATCGCAATGCTCTCTGTCTTTATAGAACCATGATGTTCTGTTTCTTTATAGAATCTGTTTATATCGCTTCAACACAATGACTGACGAAATGGGTCGTAATTTGAATACGCAAATGTAGCTGTCACCTATCAAGGAAAAAAGCGAAACCCCCTCACCTCAGGCAATTTTCTCAGCTTGCATGCATATATAAAGCAAAAATAAAATACATTTTTATTAAACCATGCATTTTATGGCTGGTTACGCTTCAGAACTATAATGTTCTCAGAACAATGTGTGTGTCCAGGAAAACAACGTGACCTGTTTCTCAGAGATTCAGCTTTAGATAGCTGTTTGTTGCTGATGACTGACCAGATAATGTGTGTGATATTGATTGTATTTTTAGCCTGTACTTTAGGGTCTTCTCCTGCAGCAGTTAAACTCACAATAAATTCTGTGCTTCGGTTTTAAGTGCTTTGACTTTAGCTCCAGATTTTTCTTTTTTCAGAGTTTTCTAACCTACTTGCACAGTCTGACAATAATGATAATAATAATAAGCAGTCATAAAATGATCCGAACAGCTGGAATGTATTTCTCATTTAAAGGAGCAGTGTGGTGTTCAAAGCTGCTGTGTGATCTGTTCTCTGGTGGTGTGTGATAACGGTATAGTGTGTGAACGGAGCAAAACAAATTCATTCAGGTCATTACAGGGGTTTTTGGTGAGACAGCAGCAGCAGGCTTTATACTGGAGGTCAGAAATGTTTTAGTATTTTGAACCACTGTATCTATTGTAATAGCGTGGGTGGCTGTCAGCTATTCATCACACAGAGCAAAACATGAAAGGTTTTCACATTGCATGTCTCCTTTTATACAACAGATTAACCTAGTTCTTCATGTAAATTAATGACGGTCATTAGTAAACACGGTCATTTAAGTGAAATGAAAACACTTTAACACTTTTTCATTTTAAAACATAATAAAATAAAAATAAATCTAAAAATTTTTAATACTATTTCGCAATATAACAGTTATATGTTTTATCACACAAATGTAGACTTCCTTTAAAAAATCCACACAATCTTTGGTCTGATCAGAATGTTGTATCCTCAGAATGCATATGATAAAATAGTAATGACATTCAGCCCTGTTTTATCCTCCTGCTCCTCTCCATCTCTCTCTCACCCATTCTCATTATTGTCTTTCTTTTACCTGTGCTATAGCATAAAAAGCCTTTTCTGACTGTGGTTCCTCAGGGAATCTGTGACTCTCACGCGTCCCTTTGCTCTGTCATCCATTAGCACCTCAGCAAACACTATCTGTACCCTGTTCCTGACATCTCACAATGATCTGTGCTGTTGCCATTTAAGCTCAACACTAGCTGAGGTCATTATTCTGAGTCTTACGATATTCAGAATCCTGACCTTTTTTCCTCAGAATTGCGAGATTTAAATTCGGAGGGGAAAAAAGTCAGCATTATGAGATTGGAATTTAACATTGGAACATTACCCGCATTGTGAGGGAAAAAGGTCAGAATCAAATACAAAAAGTTGATTTTGAATGTGTGAAATCAGAATTACAAGTAAGCTCAAAATGAAAAAATAAAAATTCAATAAAATTTTTTATTGAAATTAAAAAATTGTGAGACACAAAGTCACAATCACCATTTTGTATTGCATAGATTTAAATCCATATTATTATGCATTGGTGCAGATGTTAATGTAGTTAGTCGGGAAAAGTTACTTTTAAAAGTAATGCATTATAATATTGCGTTAGTCCCTAAAAAGTTACTTTACTTAGTTACTTTTTCTGGAAAGAAATGTCCTATGTTACTTTCGCATTAATAAAATGGGATTACATTTGGTGTTATTTAACATTACATTGCTTTTGCATATTAATTTGCGAGTTTGCATTCGACTGCTTTAATTCATTTTGATGAATACTGAATCTTTCTTTTTTGCCAGTGAGATTAATTAAGGCACATTCAATTCTCTAAACGTGGGGACAGGAGACTTGTCAGTCAATAAATGGTAAAGCAAAGTAACTGGGATGACTTAAAAAAAAAGATAACAAAATAAAAAAAAATAGTGCATTACTTTACTAGTTACTTGAAAAAAGGTAATCTGATTACGTAACTTGTGCAATTTGTGTAATGCGTTACCTCTTCTTGAACAGGCAAATAAGCGATTTTAACTGAGGGTGCTACATCTGTCTTCTTCTTTCTCTGACAGAGCCACAAGCACTTACCAACACACACTGTTTCTTAGTTTCTCACCTTTCATTTTTCCTCTTGCTCTGTGAAAGGATTAAAGAATGCCTGTTCTCTTGTCAGCTGAGACATGATGTGCTGCTAAATCTTTGAGTGTGTCTGCTCCACCTGACTGACAGCTCTGCTCCACTAACCCACCGTTAAATAAAAAGCACATTACACACTCCTCCATACTTACAAAACGACAGGGACTGTGCCACATTTGCAACACTGGAGTAGGAGGCTGATTTACGTGGAACAACTGAAGATCACATATCAAACCGCCAGCAAGCTCTCAGTAAGAGTGATGATGAGAGACAGAGTCATTCAGATTGAGACATTCATTTTTTTGGCAGCTTTTTGTTGTAATATTTATTTATTTTTATATTTTATTAGATGTGAAAGAAGTTTACATTTCAATTCTGCCGGGTTATACTTTTTTTCAGAATTAAGAGTTTATAAAGTTCATATGTCACAATTTTGAGTTACACTTAATATCTCTGAATTCTCTGAGCTTGACTCAACTCAAAATCACAAGACAAAAGTCAACAATGTGAGATATGAACTCACAATTACAAGGGACAATTAGATAAAAAACAAAGTTGCAGTTACCTGTTTTTTCTTTATTTCTTTGGAGACAGACTATATATTTTCTTTCCGCTGCATCACTTTTGAACTCAGCAAGGCCTCTTGTGCAAGTGCTCCCTTCCACTGTGAAACTGGCAGATACGTGACTTTAAAACTGAATTTTATATTGTTGGTGAGGATTCGGCCTCTGTGATTCAGGTTAGCTCATGGAGGATGATGAAAGTGTGTGAACAGGTCACTGGAAATATGGTGAGATGGCGGAATAATATCTCGCATCACCTCCGGCAGCTCGAGTCACTTTCTAAAAGTCAGGTAAATGTCAGGAACAACAGCAGAGTGGATTCACTGACATGAGCTTTGTGTTCAGCTGAATGGATTCTTCAGCCTGTGTCCTTTCTCTGATCACTCGCTCCTGTCTGGAAATGCTGTTTTATTTATGAAGTATACAGTGATGTTTGTGGGTCAACATTCCTGACAAAAGGTTAAAGGCCAAACTCCTAACATATCGAAGCCTGTTTCTGTCATAGAATAAACGGTCCTTGAAAACTCTGAATTCTGACTATTTTTAAAAAAAGATGTTAATAGTTAACATCTAGCAATTCTGAGTTTAAATCTTGCAACTTTGCTGAGAATTATGGGACAAAACATCTACATTGCACTGTACTTGCAACCGATTTGAATAGAGTTTGTAATAATGTTGAATAACTATAAATGCATTTCTTAAACAAGCGTGGGGCACACAAAAACTGGGTAAAATAGTGAGAATTATCTGCTTTGTTCACTACCTTGGATGGCTTTTTTTTCTGCGCTCATCAGAATGAATTATGGGATTTCTTTCTCTGCGAAGGAAACATGCAACGATGCCAAAATATGTACAAAAGAAGCCTTATGGAACAGCATGCCTTTGATGCCTTAAAATTCTGCTTAAGTAGAGGCTTTGTTATCAGACTGTCTCACACTGTCAGGGACCTGATTCACCAGCATGAGCTCCATTCTGGAATTGGATACATGAGCAGAATGGTACATGATGAGTTTCCACTGATCCCACTGAATGATGCTAGATGAAATATAAATAAGGGTCAAAGAGGAAACTCAAGCTGGTGACTCAATCAGCTCTAATGGGGTTGAGTCGCATAGCTTGGCATTACAAGCAGGTGTGTGTTATGTGTGTAAGCAAACTGAGAGTCAGAAGAAAACATATCAGAGTGATGTTTTGAGCTGGTAGGTTGAATCAGAATAGGAGGGTTGTTTTTGTGCATTTCAACCATTCCCACAGAATTTTTTGAGTTTATATTATTTTTATATTCTTTGAAATTTCATAAAATATATTCATTTTTTGGGGTTTAGTCTTATTTATGTTTATTTAAATGTGCACTATGGAATATTTTAATATATTTAAAAAAATATATTTACTATATAATGCACCCTTTTCACGTTTCTGGGTTTCTCTGCAGCGAAGGTCGTCATAATTGGGTAAACTTGAATTGTAGTGAATGGGATGGTACCACAAACATATTTTTTGCATTCCCATTTGCTCAAATAGCAAATGAAAAACTCCAAAATAACTCCACAAAAACACAGTAATGACTTCCAATAAAAGATAAAAATAGAGAGCGACTGATAACGCAGTCAGAAGAGAGAATGATGTCAAATTTACCGTTCCCATTGTTACATTATTTTAAATATTTAAAAAATACATTATAATATAAATAGTTGCAATTTCATACATGTATGTTATTTTATAATTTGAGTTTTTTTGGAATGTCTATTTAACTGAAAAATTAATGACAAATATTTTTAAACTAAATTCCATTAATTCCATTATTGTATGATGACTAATATTTAGAATTATACATTTATCCAAGTAAAAGAGCAGTGCAATTAGCCTGGGCCCGCCCATACTTCTTTTGACACTGTATACATTCTTTTCGAGAGCAAAGTTAGTCTGAGAAAGCTGCCATTTTAGAGCATTCGCAGTGTCTCGTTCCTTCAAGGAATGTTCCTTTTCAAGGAATGTTCCTTTTCAAGGAGACGTTCCTTTTCAGGAACTGAACACTCCGTCGAACGCTTTGGGCTTTCACGAAGCGTTCGACGCAGTGTCTCTTCCTTCAAGGAACTGGGGTTATATACATAACCCTGAGACGTTCCTTTTCAGGAACTGAACACTCTGTCGAACGCTTTGGGCTTTCACGAAGCGTTCGACGCAGTGTCTCTTCCTTCAAGGAACTGGGGTTATATACATAACC
>JAUMHI010000054.1:19076413-19129704 GCA_032359435.1 Enteromius unitaeniatus | reverse complement strand
TTTGTTAAACCTTGAAATTGAATTGAATTAAAGATGTTTATGTTAGAAAGGAATTCCGACCCTCTCTGTGCCTTCCCAATGCACACCCGTTACAAAATGTTGATACAGTTAAGCAAACTCCCATCCATTCATGTTATGCTTTGTTTGCAGTTCAGCAGCTCTACTTATGGTATTTTTTCTTGAAACTTGGCAGCATATCATTGTAAAAATCACCTGCACGTGCAACCTTCAACTAATGCCTTAAATAAAACACTTTCAGAAAATCCTTACAAAGCTGACATGACTGAATGAATTAATATGTGCCCTATTGGCATATGAGAGAGTGTGGCATATTTTCTCAGGATTGAGCAGACATGGAAGATTTTAGGATGCATATTTAATTGCACTGTTTTACCATGGTGCATTTTTAAAAATCCATTTGGCACTGGTCCTATATAGAGCTGTGAGATCCATCCTGAAAATCCTTCACTCTACAGAGAGAGAGAGAGAGACAAGCGTAACAAACAAACAAACGATCATTACTTTGTTCATGAAATAAATAATGGAATGCTACTTTATACCTGTCAAACTTTTCTCTGTTAGAAATGAACATGTGAATGGATGTTAAAGGTACAGTTTGCCCCAAAAAATAAAAATTGCTGTCAGAAATTCCTTGATTTTATTTGTGTTCCCAAAGATGAACAAAAGTCTTTCTGGTTCTGGTTCAGTCTCTGCTCTCTTACCTGTGGGATTGTTCTGGATTTATGTGGATCATCTGTGGCCTGAGAGACTTTATCCTAAAGACTTCATAAAGACTGAGTATTCTTACCTGTTACTTACCTGTGAGAAGTTCGCCTCCTTGCTCTGAACCTGTGTATACTTACCTGAATACCTACCAGCTGAGAACCTGCTTGATTTCTGTTTATGTTGTACCACATCACCTTATATTTACCTGCTGGAGTGAAAACCTATGTTTGTGCACAAATAAACTCACCTATCACTTGAATCCCTGTTGTCTGTATTCGCTGAGCGTGACAACGTGAGGGTGATTAATTAATGACAGAATTTTCATTTTTGGATGAACTATCCCTTTCAGTCAAAGGTAACTGAAACAGAATCCTTTATCATTTTAAACATTTAAACTGAATCATATGTACAGGACATTTGCATGCCACTTGTATATTTAGAGACATCCTGGACCAATCTATTTTTACATTCAATTGCAGTACATTAGACAGAAATAAATTCAAATAAAATTCAAATTAAAATTTTATTTGTCACATACACAGTCATACACAGAACGGAATGCAGTGAAATGCTTATACAACCACCCGTGACCTTAAAAATTAAAACAATTAACAAGAATTAACAAGAGTAAGTAGTGGAAAAAGCAAAATATAAATATTTTCAAGAAATATATAAGAAATATAAAACCTTTATCTGTACAACAGAAAATAAAATACAAAAGACAAAAATTGCAAACATTTAACAATAAGCTTAAATTGAAATAAGGGTGGAAATAAATGGAAATGTTCATTAAGTGTGCAATGTGCATGTATGTGCAAAAGTGCAATGCCCATGAGTGTTCGTTCTACAGCATACCGGGGGTATGTGCAAATGTGCTAGCCTGGCTTCCGCGACTATAAAGCTCATACGAGCTTAGTCTGGCCAAGCTACCTTACTACTGTAACACCTGTCCTGTGTCTCATTCCTGTGTTTATGTTTTCTGGTCCATGTGCTTTGTTTGATTTTACCTTTCAGCTCCCTCATGTCTCTCATGCCTTCCTCATTAGTGTTCATCCTCTGCCAGCCGTGTTTGTCCAGGAGTGTTTGATTAGTCCTCACCACCCTGCCCGGCTCGATCCACTTCTGGTGACCACTCCACAGATATGACGAAGAGAATTGAGGCCATATTCGAGCTAGCTTTCAAGATGGCGGCCGAGTCTGCAGAAACTAACCTGCCGGTTAAATCCCTGCTGTTTTGTTCTGTGGAAAACCCCCGCGGTTCCCAAACCACAAAAAAGGCCGTGTTTCACGGCGAGAGGGGCCGTGTTTGCCAGTCACTCAACCCAGTGCACTGTTTTGCATTCAGTCTGTACCAGTTTCACCGCTTGGTGTACGGTATGATGCTCAGTTGGTTCACGTTTTAGAGCTGGAAGAGCTGCCACCCTTCCTAGCGATCCCTGATCCACTAGTGATAAAACATCACAATAATCAACAAGTAAAAATGTATATCTCGTAAAGCAAAACGCTGCGTGCTTTAAACCATAGCTTCAGGTCATTAGGTCGGAGTCCATAAACCATAATAATGCTTCCTCCAGTTAAAAAGTCTGTCCTCTGTTTAGAACTCTTTTAGACAGTTTTTGCTTGTAACCAGTGCATTCTAAAATTGTGCGTATTTCTCTCCTGATTCAGATCTTTTGATATGACTTTTGCTTGAAAGAAATTTCACAAGACATTAACTGTCTGACTGGAGTTCTGTGAATTATTTGTAAAACAGCTTTTTTTCTTTTTGCAGATGGAAAAAAAATCATGGGCTCTCCTTTTAAAAACTGGGTTCAGTTAACTCAAACTATACATTTAGCTCCAAAGGTTAGGTTTGGTTGATTGCCAGTTGGCATGTGCCAACTTTAAGAGGCCTAAAGAGTTGTTACCAAATTGTGGAGATGTAACTGCATGTGAAGCTGCAATTCTCTTCTACTAGATGCCTATACCTCCAGGATTTCTGTGCCCTACATTTCTGATGCTAATCGTTGTGTGACGGGATGCTCACAGATGATCCTGATGAAAATCTAAGCTTAATAAGGGAACAAAGTGCAGGCGTGCAGTTGTGTTGACATCCATGTACATAATCTGCCAAAGAGAGACTCTGAATGACAAAATGTAAGATTAAGTGATGGAAAATGGTCTGTGGGCCCGGTAGGAAAACCTCTAATGTATTTTAGGCTTTGAATAGAACATGGTGGAAAATCATCTGTACATGCAGTATTCTCCAGTATAGTTTCTTCTCAGTTGCTATGGGGACATGCATTTTATTATTCTATAAAGGTTGTCAGGTTTTTCTGAAGTTTCCGTCTTTCAGTCTGTGAGGCAAGCAGCAAGTCTGAACAGAAATTCTCATTCTCTATATATAAACTTGTTCTTTTGAAACTATTTGAGTTTAAATATTATTTTCTCAAAATATGGTAGCCCCACTTGTAGTAGAGATTTACATTTACATATCATATATCAAATATGCTTTTAATTAACGCTTTATTAAATAGATAAACTGTCATGCAAATGATTTTAAAGATGTGGCATTTCCAAGCAATTGGGTTGTGCTGGTATTAGATTAATTATTTGTTGTGGTCACTATATTTAGAATGTGTCCCATTTCTTCCGAGCTTCTCAACAAGGAAATGGTTCGGCAAACATTTATTGTTGAAAGTGTTGAATAAATACGAATAGAACAAATTACAAGGGGAATTTGTTTTCCTCCGGGGGATGTCTGAGAAACGTACTTCAGAGCTAAAATATGCACATTAAAATCTAGGCCAAAATTCTAGGAAAAGGAATATGTTTTGTTTTCACTTTTGTTCTCGAATAGCAGAATATTTTGGTTTGCTTTGACACACTCTTGCCGACTGTTCTTCCAGTCACTGTGTTCTTCCTTTTTTATCTGATTCCCTAGGCTATGCATTGTATTATATATAATAGGGAACATTCTTACAATTTTGGCTAATGTTTTGGTAATGTTCGCTCAATGTTTGTTCAATGGTCTTATGCGCTTAGAATATTAACACAAAGCGTTATTTATACTTCATTAAGTCAACCTTTTCCTTCTAATATGATGTAGTTGGATGTTCATATGCCTTTTCTTAATTTTAGGACTTGTTCCAAAATGTTCTGAAATAGTGTTTTCAAAATCCATCAAATTCAGTAGAGTTTTGAGAGCGTTTAAAGGGGTCATACGGTGGTACATGCACTTTTTCAAGCTATTTGGACTGAAATGTGTGTTGGACGTGTGTGTACACAATCACCCTACAATGATAAAGATCCACAGGTAGTTTTCTTTTGATTTAATAAAAATAAGTTGCCCCTTCTGAAATCAAACCATTCTCAAATTCATGTCGGTGTGGTGTCACACAGAGGCCACACCCACAATAGATGATTGACAGCAGCGTGTCACACAGACTGAACTGGTGTCTTACCTCAGACCCGCCCTGAGTGAGCCGTCATCAGACCGAGACACAGAGACAAGCAACGACTCCTAAGAGATTGGGGTGTTTTGTTGTTGAATGTATCAATGAACATAGCAGTAGTCATTTACTCCCAACATCTGAGTGACTAAAGGCAGAAGATTAATGTTACGTTTGGTTCTGAAGGGAAACGTGCCCTTGATCAACCGAAATGTGTTTACGTTTGCGCGAATCATTCATGATCCAGCCTCACCTACAAAAGCAGTAAGTATAATGTCTTTTAATGAATCTTTGCAAATTAGCAAGTTTCACTATGAATACGGCTAAAAAAAGATCCTCTGAGAGCGTCGGGGTCAGCGGGGTCAGCGGGGTCAGCGGAGCTCGTGAAGATTTAAAGGGTAAGTACACAGAACAGAGTGATTTCTAAAGAGCTGTTTTGACAGGGTTAAATGAACGTTTTTTTACACTATCTTTGAGAAATTGTAAAACAAACTATATTACAAACTTTCCATTAAGACCCTAAATAACCATATTAGCTAGTGGAAAACTGGGTTTGTATGACCCCTTTAAGGGGTCAAGGTTTGACTGATTAACCCCTGCTGGTGGACGTCATAACTACGCATCCCGGAGGTAAATGCTCTGATTCTTACCAATATAATAAATCATTAACAAGAAATTTAAGTATGCACTTCAGTCAAAATCTTTCTTGCACAAGCTCTCAGGTTATACTTTCAGGTTATCTTTTCCCATTTGTCTCCTTCAGGCAGTCTCACAAATGCATGTTCTTTTTTATGTAGACTGAGATGGTGATAGAAAATACATAGAGAAAAACTGCAAGTAAAGATGAGGCTTGTTGGAACCGACAGAGAGATTCTCTCACATATTGTCTCAACATATAGGTTATCAGGTCAATATTTGCCTCAGTATGACATGCTTTATTGTGACTCATCAACAGGAGCTATAAATAGACGTTTGAGCCTCAAGGTAGCTTGTTCTTGTTGAATGTGCTGTTGTTGTTATCAAGGCTCAAAATGTTCACTGTTTTTGTGTTCTGTTATTCCAGTCAAGGCTTTATTATTTGAACAAAATGTGTATAGCTGCCAGCAGCAGACAATTTTCTATTCATTTTCAGCAGCTTTTGCTGTTTTTTAAAATCACGTTTTAAATGATAATGTTTAACATGTCATGTGTATCTAGTAGTTTCTTTTTTTGTGTGAAATGCCAAATAGCACAGTGATTGAGCCAGCAAGGGGTTGTGATTCCATGCTTTCAGAACATTTGTATGCATGGAATCAAAGCTGCATCGGAGATCTGCATGAAATACCTGAAAGCCATTTGCAAAAAAAGTGCAGCATACAACCAAAGATGATTTCCAGTGAGACAGGCAGAAAATTATAGAATACCAGCTGTAATATCTTCCATGACTATTTGATCAGATCGCTTAGTGTCAGGGCAAAATTACTAGAAGTCACTCGCAAAGTGTTTGAGGTCATGTGACAACAATAGCATTGTGCTGTTTGAATGAGTGAATCTAATGAGTGAGTCATAAAAACCTTCATTCAACCGATTCATTCATATTCATTTAGTGACAGTGAACTAAGCAAGTGACTGTTTTCATGAATGGCTCATTGAAAAACAAAACAAAAGGTGCTGCTTAACTATTTAAAATGTTAGTATACTCACCTAATGTTAGCTATTGAATCTTTTATTCAAATGAGCTATTCGTACAGAAACGGTCGAGGTTTTAGTAACGAAAATCGCGGTGTTGATACAGCTTTGCTTCTATTTTCACATAGCCTAGTAAAAATACATTGTCTACATTTAAGCATTCACTTATATTAGCTATTGAATCGTTCATTTAAATAATTTGTTCAGAAAAAAGGATTAATTAAGTTAGTCTAGTAACGAAACCTGAATGAGACATGTTGTGGGTCCGCTTTAGCTTTTTTCAGCAGTTATTTTTACATAGTAAAACAAAAAGAGATACCATTGGAGTTATTGTGCCCAAAATGTAAATCCTCACTTAATATTATATTTTTTTGCTGAATGCTGTGTATAATCAAAATTATGTACTTCGCCAACACAGTCGTACGATTTTGTACGATTTGCCTAAAACCCCGTGACTGGTTGGTTTAGGTTGTTCGTACAAATTCAAACAAATTAAACTCGTAAAATACGCACTTTTTAGAAGAAAAAGTATGAATTTGTGCGAATTAGCCTCCTCGTAAAATATGTACGAATTGCCGTGAAATCAGGTTGGCCTAGCTACAGCACTCGTGCGCACGTGGTAAGCTATTGCTTCTACAGGCCTGCAAAAATATAACTTTAAATATTAGAAATAGGAACTCATTTCTGTCGCCATATCTTTCAATTTGGAGCATTTGTATTCATTTTAGTAGCATTTTGCACCCAACTTTTGCGTTACGAAGCTTGATAATGTGCATGATTTTAATGACTTAACGTTATATCCAATCAGAATCGAAATAAAGCAGTATTCTGTACTGACTCCCTGTTTGAAGTGTCATGCAGAGGGGAATGACAACAGCCCCAGGAGACAGAACAGAGCATCTCTTTTAATAGCGCTTCTCTTGCTCATCATTAAATAACTTCTCTCTCTCTCATACCAAGGGTGAAATTAAAGAGAAAGAAAACCAAAGGCCAGCACCCCCGAGCCACACTGCCTTTTATCTTCCAGAGAGCCAGGGATTCATCCACAGTTTAATTTGAGGCCTGAGTCTGTCTCTCAGAGAACATGGTTGTGATGTAAGGTCAGTGTCTGAAAAGAGAAGTCCAGAGTGTTAAAGGCCGCAACAGTAAAATCAATACCTACAAATGAACCTTTTGAAAAATATTGTGATTTGTAGTCAGCTCACATGCATGAAAAGTGTGTGTTATTCTTAACTAAACCCCATGACCTTGGTAGTGCCATTGAGGTAGGACCTCACAATATTTCACAGTATATTGTAAGTAGAAAGCAGACACACATTCATTAAATTAGTATTTTGTACAATGCCTTTGATGATGTATTGTTTTGCAGTTTAACAACTGCAATAAAGCATTTTTCTGCACACATCCACTGATTATCATCATTCAGTGGGAAGAATGAGAAACACAAACTTCATCAGTGACATGAACATCATTTGATAATACTTTAGGAAGTTGTTAGTGTGTAAAATTAACATCCAAGATTGGACATATTGTCATTCTCTTCATATCTGAAGGTATATGACCTGTTGTGCACTATGTAGCGTCAAATTTAGATTTATTCTGATGTGCGATTCAGTATAATTTAATGTTTAAACACATTAAACAGTCTATTTTAGGCTTTTTAGCTGAAATTAAAACAGTTATGCAATATAAAACAACTCATGAAACAGCACACAATGTAACATGAAAATTATTTTTAGAATAAAAACTGTAATTTCAGTAAAGTAAGATTGCAAAATACAAAACATACTGTAATGTGCCTTGTCCGGACCTTGCATTTATGAAAAATAAACTTGAACAATGAAAAAACAAACAAAAAAAAACAACAAAGAAACTACATTTAATATACAAAACCACTGATAGAGAACATAAACATTTTGGTTATTTTTTCATCTGAAACTGGTCCCCCCTTCCACTAGAAACATGTCTTGCTCTTCTACAAGATGCTCTTCTTTTCCATCTTCAATAAATGGCACAAAAATTACTCGTCTTTGTTAAATGCATTTTCAGAGTCTATAAAATCTGACCATTGATTTCTCGCTCTTCCTTGCTCTTACCTTGACTTCTCACCTGAGTTCATTTGAAATGTGGTTGCCATGGATACTTGAATCAGTCAGAGGAAGCATCACTTAAGAGAAGACAAGAAATCGGCCAATCGGTCACAGCTGATTTAGTCTCATGTGTATTGATCTGGCTGTGTTTGTATTCAGTCAGCAGATCTGGAATAATTGCGGAGAGCCGATTATCAAAAGATAAACAAGGACAAACTGACCTGCTGGACCCCAAAGGGCAGATTAAAGAGAACTGAACATTAGGGATCCTTTTGATCATCACTTAAAAGAACACAAGTTAATTTGTTTCTCCTTCTGATGTCTTTTAATGCTCACAGTAGTTTTAATTTCTGTAAAAGCACCTTATTAGCTCTATATTGGAGAATTAAGTTTGTAAAATCAGTCTAATAAGAAATAAATGAGTGAAATAACCATTTTTTGAGCAGATGACAGAAAGCTTTCGTTCATTCACAAGGTGGCGCTGGAGTTCAAAGAATAAATCACATCATTCACTCAGGCTGTGGACTACACAACTGTGTAACTAGACACAGGATGTTTTTGTTATTGAGCACAAATGTAAGATTTAACATGTTTCAGTATTAAATGCCACTAAGGGCTATTAAACAATTCTTTTAACAAAGTAACAATTTAAGACTTCTTTTTATGTTGTGTTGTTAACATGTTAATATGCAGTTAAGAGGAGTAGTTAACCCAAAAATAAAAAAAATTCTGTCATCATTAAATGCCTAGTATCATTCAAGTAGTTCTTTGTTGGGCTGATCACAAAGGAAGATATTTTGAAGAAAGTTTGTAACCAGGCTTCTCCCATAGTATTTTTTTTCCCTACTATGGAAGTCAATGGTGACTAAGACAAGTCACCATACCTGAAGACAAGTGTCAGATATAGAAACTGAAAATCATTTTACACTTTTAATGTTTTGTGGCTTTGAAAGTACAGCTCATCGCGTAACTTCTTGCTGGAGTAATAAAAGTGGAGGTCAGTTAGGGGGATGTTTTTGTAAAGCTCAAAATGGCTTTGAGAACTGTGACGATTATATTGTTATATTTTGTTCTTTCTGGCAGCAGGTTAAACTCCTTTAATAGGATTTATGTCATTATCAAAAACCTCTTAAACATGATAATTCTGGGGCTTAAAAGGATCATTCAGCATGCAAGGTGTAATCTGTTTGTTTTGTTTTTTTATTTATTTGTTTAATTGGTTTTATTTTGACCCTATCCAGTTTTATGCGCTAAACCTCTTTCAGTTCTCACACTACACAATACAAATTTGAATAACAGAACTTATATTAATTGGAATATTGTCATGGAATATGCATACAGAGTAATCCAGTTTATCTTTAGTTGCCATCCTTTCTGCTTACGTTCAAGTTTCAGATGTCTAAAAGTGACAACTAAAACCAAAATATAATGTAAATATAAAAACTGAACAATAAAACCCCAAACATTGTGTATGAGTGCCTTTTCAACTAGAAATGAGTTAAGTATACATAGACTACAGCATACATTTTTATTTTGAATACAATTGATCACGATTAATAATTTGTCAGCTCTAATATATATATATATATATATATATAGTTAGAAATAAATTTTTATACCTTCATGTGACTAAAGAACATTTCAAAAACTGTGTGCTCTTCAGTAATTAAAAATAGTAATATTATGATAAAATAAATATTAACTCAGTTTATCTAGATTCTGTGTTTATTTTAGCATTTTAATGAAATTAAATATGCACTATTGCAGTTAACCTGATCATGAATTAAGATTTTTGCAAGAAAAAAAATAAAATTTGTTGATAAAGGCAATGCTACATTTTTTTATTATTTTACATAATGCATGCAAGTATTATGCTTTGTTATGGGTGTCACGCTCAGTCATCAGGTAAGGTAAGTATAATTTTCAAAGGCAAGTATAATTTCTTTTGCAACAAGCGGATTAAGCATTCACAGGAGCGGAGCAGGTAATCAACTCAGGTAAGTATTACAAGTAAGTAAGTATAACTCAAAGGCTCCGGTTCATTAAACAAACTGAAGGATGATAACACAGGTAAGTAGCTCGTTGCAGGTGAGTAACACAGGTAAGTGGTAATGATCAACAAAGTCTTTTTAGCGAACTTCTCCAAGCAAAGGTTCAAGGGATATACTCAGTCTTTTTAGAGCTGCAGTCAAGATAGGTGAACGAGGTAACTCAGCCAGGCAGAGAGGTTTGGCAGAAGAGAGACTGCTTTCAGCGAAGAACATCAGGTAAGGACCTTGAGCTCAGCTGACGCATGTTTGTCTGAGCTGAGCTTTTAAGGTGAGCGGGTGATTGGGGACAGGTGTTTAGAATTCCGGTGATTGTGATCGGGTAAGTAGGTCAAGTGCAGGGGTGGCTGGTTGTGGTGTGCTGGTGACTGATTCAGGATCGGGTGCTTGTGAGGATGTGACAATGTGGATGATTCTATATGAACATATCTATAATAATAATTATATATTATGCAAATATATATAATACATTAATGACATATTTAGTATTTTGAGTTGTTGTAACCAAAGACTGAGTTTTCCATTTTCTATCAGTTAATAACCATATACAATTCCCATTCTTCTTTTCCAGCTAAGCAATCAAAACACTCCATTGAACTATTTTTTTTCCTTCTTCAGTCTGGTTTTTCTTCAAATTGCACTCTTTTTCTGTGAAAAACTCTAAATGAGGAAAGCACAAAAGTTTTTTGTAAAACTGTTCATGTCTGTGATTGGTGCCATGTTTCCTGGAGGCTTCAGGCTTTCAAACAGGAGCAATTGTTTCCATTTCTGCCTCAGAATTAATTTAACTGTGTTGTGTTCTCTCACTGCTAATTAAAATTCTTCCTGGGTTCTGTGGGTCTGATCTAGCTTACATTGCGCTGTGGGGTAGCTGACAGGTCTGAACGGGGCGACAAGGACATGTGACAGATACAGGACAGCCGCTGCCGTCTAATGATCTGCTGGCACGCAATGCGGTCACTAACTAGGCGAAATTAGCAGGTTGCATGCAAAAAGTGTTGATTTTGAGCCAAATCAAAGAATATTGTTTCTCCTTCTTGCTTTTCAAACTATTTGTTTTCCCCTGGGAGGCACAGAATCAGATAATCTCATTAGTCTAAACAAAACATTTCAGAGAATGTCAAAATCTTTAGCCACAGATTTTCACAGAGGCTTAAAGCTACAATATGTGCCTTGCAGTGTTTACAATGTATACACCAACTGAACCTGTGACCGTCTGAAAGTTCAAATATGTGGTCCAGCTTTACTTTATAGAGACAACGTTATATATTTTTGTGTGTTTGTATATAATGATATAGCATTAGAAGACAGAATGCCACATATCAAGATGCATTTGCTTTTTTTTGTTTGAACCTTTTTTTTTATTTTTATCTTACTTTTAAGGATAAAAGCAGTGAGCAAAGTGTGTTCCAAAGAAGAACAATTCGAAAAGACTTCAATTCAAATTCAAAAAAGAAAAGAAAAAAAAAGAAAGAAACTTAGTTAAGTGAAACAGTTATGGGTTTTCCATCTTTTAAAGGAAGTGACATGGGGCAAGGTATGGTTTCCCATGCTAGGAATGTGTGCTCTGCGTTTAACCCATCCAAGTGCGCGCGCACACACACACACACACACACACAGCAGTGAGAAGTGAACAACCACACACAGTTGGGGGAACAGTGCCTTGCTCAAGGGTCTCACATCAGTCGTGGTAATGAAGGTGGAGAGACTGCTGGATATTCACTCTCCCCACTTACAGCTGCATGCCTACCTGAAAGTGACCTCTGAAGGTTAGCCTTTATGGTCAAAAAAGGGTCATGCCCAAGGTCAGAGTTCAACTAACAAAGTTTGACTTGCTCAGAAGACATTCCACTTGTTAGAAAGGTCAAGTCAGTGACAAAGGTCATGATCTTCCATGAAATAAATTATTAAAAGATTGTACTGAGTGAATTATATTATTCGGCAGAGAATAAATGTCCATTAAAATATTGTGTTTGTAAATAGATATTCTAAAAATAAAAATAATAATAACATAAAATAACAAATAATAAATAAACAAAATCAATTCAGTCATTGAAATTTAGGGGGAAAACATACTGCTAAAAACATTAAAAATAGTTTGATTAGGCATATTAATTTATAAAATAAAATAATACATTTTAGAATAAATAAATAAATAAATACCAGGGTCTTCAAACTTTGCATTTTAGATTATTTTGTAAGTATTAGTAATAGTAATTCTAATATAAGTACATCTGAAAAACATTGCAATAATAACTACATCTAAAAATATTGGACGTTTAGTAATTATGTTCATACTGATAAAGAAACACACATGTCTAATGAATATAAAATCATTACATTACATAATATTCAGGCATAATTTCAATACAAATTTCATTAAAGATTACTTCTAATTAAAATATAAAAAGCCTTAAAATTTGCAATAAAGAAACTTTCAATTAAATTCGAATGTAGTGTAATACCATATTAACCCCACAGAGGGCTCATGTGTTCAAATTTAAAAGGCTTGGATCTTTAGGTGTCTTGTAAAACAGATCCTTAGTCTCAGTAGCATTTTGATTCTTACTGCAAATAACATGATAAATGAAAGTTACATCACCAAATGCTTTCGTAAGCACAAAGGAAAAATATATTTCTGAACAAACAATACAGGTATAATACTCTTAGACAAACTCTTTTCCCATGATATTGTCTTCTGTGAATGACGATCCTCTTATGTTCTGGAGGCATGTTTGAGGAAGAAATTCTGCCTTAAATGGGTCTTTGTCATTGTCTAGTTTATGGCCTCAGCTCAGGATTATTAAAAGGGCAGAAACTCTTCTAAACAAAACATTAAAATACATACTGTCAACCGATCCAAAACGGGACTGTATAACAAACTATTTATAGCTTATTAAACTGGAGAAAGGAACACTAATAGAGAGAGAAGGCATCAGTTATAATGGAGACGAGAAAACATTCCTGCACAGAAGAATCGGTGGGGGGTTCAGGCTCCAGTGTCGTCTGCTCTGTTTCATGCTGTCGGATGTGCCTCTTCTTCAGCCTGGAGGCCTGTGACCTTTGACCTATCCTCAAAACCACTGCCATGTGACAGAGATACAGACCTTGATTCCAAGGAAACGGTCAACAAACATCAGTAGAATGATTATTTTTCATATTCCACACATCATTTCTCACTCCACTTCTGTCTTTTTTTAATGGTATGGAAATTTTCAGGAATCATTGAAGTCTCTATAAAAATAATTGTACACCAATTCACATTTTTTATTCAGTGTGTGTTTGCCAAGGCTGCACTTTTCATATAAAATACAGTAAAGGCAGA
Source organism: Enteromius unitaeniatus (assembly GCA_032359435.1). Classification (NCBI taxonomy): domain Eukaryota; kingdom Metazoa; phylum Chordata; class Actinopteri; order Cypriniformes; family Cyprinidae; genus Enteromius; species Enteromius unitaeniatus. The sequence goes on along the minus strand of JAUMHI010000054.1, from coordinate 19,116,416 downwards.
AAAATTGTGAAATATTATTACAGTTTTTCTGATTATATTTTAAAGTGTCCTTGTTATAGGTTATGAAAGGTTAATATTTATAATTGTATAATTAACAATAATTGTTTTGTCCCAAACAACAGGTTGACACGTGTGCGAGGTCAAAAATACTTTCACTTTCTTATAATATGCATTTGTTTTTAGAATATTTTATTTATTTTTATTTGTTCAACGACTCCCAAATGATTCGTTTAGTGATTCATTTTTCCAAACCCCTCCAGTGATTTGTCGATTTCATTTAAAGCAGTGTTTGTGAGCTTTTTTACCGCTTTTTTTACCTAGTGGCAAAGAAAGAATTTGCATTTTCATTCAGAACCAATGTGAAAAGACCAACAGGTGGGCAGCAATATGCTAATGTTTCATTTTGCTGTCAACATAAAATGGCTTGTGATTAGTTTTAAAAACGTTTGTTTCAATGATTTAGAGTCGGCTCTTTCTTTCGAGAGACAATATCTTTACACACGGTTCACTTTCAATTTTAAAATTTTGCAGGATGTTTTCATTCACTTAGAGCTGTATTACACATGAAAGATCATTTTCAAAAATCCATAATAGGGGGACCTTGAATGAAATGTATTCCTGTGATAGAAAGTTGAATTTTCGCCATCATTCTTCGGTGTCACATGATCCTTCACAAATATTATAACGAATGATCCAAACAGTTATTCTGCTCTTAAATTTTTGTTCACGGCATGATTCATTTTGTTTCTGGATTCTTTTATTAGCAGAAGTTTGGAAAGAACAACTTTAATTTGAAATGGAAATTGTTTGTTATGTTATAAACTGAACTGCCTTAAAAGTGAGTTTGGGTGTAGTCATTTAGCTGATGTGACTATGTATTTAATTCCAGCCTTCTTTCTCCATCATAACAACACGTAGCCAGTGTGTCCTTCCTGTAACAGGAACATTATCCAGACATCGACTAACACCATTCCAAACCTTTCCCTGTTTTAAAATGCATCTCATTTGTTGCTATGGAACGGAAATTACATTCATTCTTTCAAATATGGCCCTGTTTCAAAACACTTCCTGTCAGTACAAAAGAGCCAACAGTACATTCGAGTCTTTTTATTTGCTTCCACACCAGGAGCAGAGAAATGTTGTATGAGAGGTTCCCCTGTGTAACACCTTCATGTCAGAGACACTGGCGGCTTTATACCGAGCCCTGCTCTGGACCAGGTGGAAAATCCTTCAGTTTGAATTATGCTTGCTTTGGCACCTCCGTATCATGAGCCAAAGTATATTTATCAAGAGTCTGACAGTCTCACATTATTCCAGGAAATAGAGGTTTGCTGCATTTGTACAGTGTAGTGTTTGGCACGATCACAAGTTGGAAACACTCAGTCGACAATTATAGTAGAATTTGAATTAAAGTGCACCTATTATGGATTTTTGAGAATGCAGTGCGTAACAGTTACAAGAGAATGAAATCATCATGCAAAGTTTTTAATCTCGAGGCGCACCGTGTAAAGCTATCAAAAGAATGAGTGGACTATGAATCATTGAAAAGTCGTTTTTAAAATGAATCTCAAGCCGTTTTATGTTGACGTCAACATAAAACATTAGCATTAGAGTTAGCCCACTTGTTGGTCTTTTCAAAATGAAAATGCAAATTCATTCTTTGCCACTAGGTGAAGCGTTGAAAGCTCTCAAACACTGCTTTAAGTGAAATCGACCAATCACTGCAGGGGTTTGGAAAATTTATTGTTTGGGAGTCATTGAACAAATACAGTAAAAATAACTGCACAATATCATTAAATGAAAGTGTTTTTTGACCTGTTGTTCGGGACTCACATTTCATAACCCATAATATAGGGACACTTCAGATATATTATAAATAATTAATAAAAAATGTGAGTTACTATTAAAGCAGCATAACTCTTTTCAAAATAATATTTCTTGAGCAGCGAAGCAGCATATTAGAATGATTTCTGAAGTATCAGCCTGGAGTAATGACGCTAAAACATTAATTTAGCATTTTAGGAATAAAATACATTTTAAAATCTGAGCAATTAGAAAATAGTTCTTAATAGATTACGATACCCCTGTTTTTACTGTAATTCAGCCTTGGTGAGCATATATACTAGTAACTGAAGACCTGCTATGAAATAAAAAAAACAGTTATGGAGGAAATGATCTTTCCGAGATGTTTTTCATTATCTCCTGGTATGTTTGCTTAGATTAAACTCTCTGAGGTGCATGTGACGTGCGAAAGAAAATAAGCCCGCCTCTCACTGCCATGCTTCCTTCATTAGTTCAGCCTGAGTGAGACTCAAACAGCAGAGCTGAGTGATAGTGAGACATTTTACAGAGATGCGAGAAATCTGAGAACATTTTGTGATGCTTACTTTTGAGGTATAATATTTTTTGTAGAATTGCTGAAATGAAGATATGAAACTTGGTTGCCATGCGGTCTAGCTAAAAAAAGGACGTTTTCAACCTAGTCACATAAAGGCCCGGTTTCACAAACGGGGCTTAGCTTAAGCCAGGACTAGGCATTAGTTAAATTAAGTTAATTAGTTAAATTAGATATTTAAGCAACTTCAAAAATGCCTTATAACATATTACAGGTGTGCATCTTAAAACAGAACACTGACATGATTTAAGATATATCAGAGCATGATATTTTCATCTGAGACAGCACAAACATGCAATTTAGTCTGGGAGTAGCTTAATTAAGCCTTGTCTGTGAAACTGTGGGTTAATCTTTAAACTGTGGAGTTTTATCGCCATTATCTGGAGTCCTTTTCGTCTTGTTTTCTGCCTCTCTTCAGAGTAGAAGAGAAATCAATAGAAGGAAGCTAGCTAGGGGCACAAGAAACCCTGTTGAAAATAAACATTTTTGCACGGCCTTACTTGAAATGAAAGTTATGCAACAGGTCACAATATATCCAAGCTCTCCCACTGAGTTGTGCGCCAGTTTACATTGATTCCAGTTACATAAGTGAATGCTTACTCTACACTGCAAATTACATTGTTTTAAAGTATAAACATCTTTGTATGTGCCAAAAAAGTATGATGTTACCTTTACATTTACGTAAGTATATGAGGAGATAAGTAGAGACCCTAAGTAGAAACTTCATGATGACTTGCTGTTTGACTGAGTGCTAGTAAATACAGTAATTTACCTAACAGCATATCATGGGCTCCAGAGTTGTGTTTACCTCAGGTAAAAACGTTTCCACTCAAGTACAAACTCAAAGGTCAATGACTTCAACTGTAATGATTTTGCCTAAGGCATGAGTTTACAGGTCTTCGTGGAAAATTCCAGCCCAGTCAAAAGAGAGGTCTCTCTTTTTTAGAGATAAAATGCATTTCTCTCTAACGGTGGAGGTTGAATTGCATACAGAGATAAATAAATAAACTATTGTGTTGACAACGAAGATGTTTTATGTCTTCGGTGTCATGCGATTCAAGAAACATTTCTTATTATTATCAAAGTTGAAAACAGTTATATTTTATATTTTGCTATATTTTATATTGTAGAAACCAAGATACATTTTTCCAAGATTATTTCATGAATTGCTATCCTATAGACACGCTTTTACTTTTGTTAAATTGCAAAAGTCTTAACTTACCCATTTTATCAATTTTGCTCAACAGTTTTTTTTTTATTATTATTATTATCTCACAAAAACAAACAAACAAACAAAAAATATATATATAAATATATATATATATATATATATATATATACACACACACACACACACACACACACACATATGTGACCCTGGACCACAAAACCAGTCTTAAGTTGATGGGGTATACTTTTAGCAATAGCCAAAAATACATAGTAAGGATTTTTCTTTTTTGCCAAAAATCCTTACTATAGTAAGTGAAGATCATGTTCCATGAAGGTATTTAATCAATTTCTTACCGAAAATATATAAAAACGTAATTTTTGATCATGTATAAATCTTAATTTTGGAAACTTAACACTTACGACTGGTTTTGTTGTCCAGAGTCACATACTGCATATATATATATATATATATATATATATATATAAAGCAGCACAGCAGTTTTCAGTATCATAATATCATAATATTAAAAGATATTTCTTAAAGCAGTAAATCAACATGTTAGAATGATTTCTGAAGGATCATGTGACATTGAAGACTGGCGTAATGATGCTGAAAATTCAGATTCGCATCACTGGAATAAATAATTTTTTTTACATTCATAAAGAAAACAGTTTTTTTAAATGTAAAATATTTTACAATATTATTTTTTACTGTATTTTGATTAAATGCTACTTAAGCAATAGAAATCTTAAGAAAACTCTTAATAATTTCAAACTTTTGAGCAGTGGTAATGTATCACCTCAGCACATATTACTATGGACCAATGAAACATAATCAACCAACCAACAAGTTAGCACATAAATAACACAGGGATGCTGCAGGAATGTAGAGGCTGATGAATTCAGTGTTTGGTGGCGGGACTGCTTTTTAACACATGACAAACAGTGAAAGTGTTCAGGAAACCTGTTTGAAAACGGTCTGTGATTGATTTTGTAATATCTGTATTTGGCAGAAATAGAAAGAGTAGGATACTAATATGCTATTTTGAAATAAGCCATTCTTTTTGCAATTTCATTTGGTGCCTCTACTGCCCTACAAAGCAAAAAGGCAGTAACTACGCTGAGGGCAGAACTGAGAAAAATTACTTTAAAGTTATCCTGTCATCCAGCTTTTTGCAGTTACTGTACAAACAACTACCATTTTTCTACAAAACGACACACATTTGAGATAAGATATTTTGTCACATAACAAAGGATTCCTTGAATGTCATGAAAATAATAATAATTCATTTTTGACCAAAAATGCAGTTTCTGCCTTTTTGCTTTGTAGGGCAGTCTAGTGTTGTTGACATGGCACACTTTACCTTCAGAGAGCAGAGAATGAGTACAGCCCTCTTAAAGGGGTCATCGGATGTCCATTTCCCACAAGTTTATATGATTCCTTAGAGCCTAAATGAAAGGTCTATAACATGCTTTGGTTAAAATATCTCAATAGCGTAAAAACACCTTTACCCTGTCGAAATCAGCAAGTCATTCTAGTCCATATTGCTTTAAATGCTAATGAGCTTTGCTGATCCCACCCCTCTCTTCAGTGGAGAGATGAGCAGACTTTAAACTTCAGCCATCAAACTGGCAAACTAGCAATCAACTTGCAAAATAGATTTTGATTCTGATTACCCCTTTCTTTCAATTTCTATGGATTTCTGCAGAAGCAGATTCCATGGAAAGTTTGAAACCTGAACAAAAAAGCATCATTTTTAAAGACAACGCTGAATTATGTTGCAGCTGTCTGGCGCTTAGACTCTTCAGTATTGCTGCAAACAAACCTTTGCGTCGCCAAGACACTGCAGCAGTTGGATCTTCTTGTACAGGACAAAGTTTGTCTTCAGGCTGTTAGCTTTTACGACCATGTAGAGCACAACCCTCTGCCTCAGTCCAATGGCTTTATTTATGGCCGTGGTCTTTGTTTTCTCATAGGAATGCTGAGAATGCAACAGGCTGCTCTCTCTCTGTCCCAACAAGATTTGAACGAATAGTACTGGCATCTCTTTTTAGACACAATCTCACCCACATCCACTCCTACTACAGGACACAATCTGAGGAATGCAAGATGCTAACAAGACAAGTCAATTTCTCTTTGTTTTTCTCCATCTCCCTCATTTTTCACCGTCCACCTACTGTTACACACTCATCTGCTGCAGTATCTGACTGTTTTTTTTTTTATAACTGAACATCAAACATCATAAAGGGATCACTCAGTATGGAAAACTGGGGCATGTTTTTACTTCATTTAATATTTCTCTTAATATATTTATTGCTGAAAGTCTGTTTTTGTGCTATACTGTAAATCATCAACTAACACATGCTAAGCTTTTGTGACAACATGCCACAAAGGAAGGTCATGTTCTCTTGCTGTATGGGACAAGTTGTCACAATGGGAACCTGGCATTAAAATAATTATTATAGGCATTTCAGCAAGATTTAAACAGCAAAATATTTATAAAGCACAACATAATATAAAAAACACTGATATTTTTGACAGTTCAAATACTTTTTACAACTAACCCCAGCCATCCTAATTTTGAAAAAGCAAACAATAAATCAAACTAAATATAAAATGAATTAAGAGAATCATTTATTTATTTATTTATTTATTTAATATTTAGTTTCACAACATAAAAACATATATGCTGTAGGTATTTAAGATTTGGTAGTGTGGTTAATGAAACTGTCAGTATAAATATATCTGTGCGTGAAAGACATTGTGATGGAAACATTGTATATGTTTGCAGAAATGTACACGTTATCACACTGACTTTTGTATGATGTTGTGGATGAACAACAGTACACAGAAAAAGCCTCATTTATTCTGCATGTACAACATCAGATTCTATGCATGCTTAAATTTAACTTAAAAGGCACAGCGGCTGTGTGTCAATTGCATTACTTTTGTGTGCAAGACACTCCGAAGCTAAAGACAAAAAACTTACTCTGGGAAAGATGTTCAGCCTCTTCAGTATTGCCATTTCATGTTTATGGGCTCAAGACAAATAGATTCCCTTTTAGTTCTCAATAAAAATCACTTCCTAAGACACCGGCTTATTCATGATATTGAGTACATCATCCAGAATGGATGGGCCCAAGTCAAGTTCGAGAGAGAAAAGAGATCCCGTGATTTGAGTGAGTGACTCCTGTGAGTGGCTTTTGCTTTTGGAGATTTCAAAGTCTGAATCGCATAGACGACCCTCTTCAACACCACTATCTCTGTCCGCCCAGTCACCCTTGATCCCGAACATCTCATGTTCGTACTCAAAGACTGAATCGTCATTGTTAGCATTGTTAAAGTTCCCATTGGCATCAGCGTTCCCGTTAACAAAGACGGACAAAAATGCTTCAAGCTCATTTTCACTGCTGCGTATTGTCTTTATAAGAGATTTCTCAGACATCTCAGAGCGGTCGATTGAAGGTTCGTCCTCCTCTGGGACGGGGCTGGGGTCGCCCCTAAAAGCACTGATGGACTGGAGCAGGTTCTCCATCTGCAGGATTTCCAGATCTTCAGTACCGGCTGGAGGAGTAGATGGCTCAGACAGGCGATCTTGGGTCATTGGAAACACGGTGGTGGAAATCAAAGGCAGAGTCAGTGCTTGGCTGCCCCCGATAGTTGGGAGCGAGATTGCGTTCTTCAGGACCGGCGATGGAGTTTCGACGCAAGATGCATCTGAGGCGCTATTAGCTCTGGTGAACTCCCCGTGGATGCCATATTGAGGTCGAATACAACCACCTTTCCCTGGTAGAAGCTCAAAATTTCCTTGCAGGAACGACATGTCACCGAAGGCATCACACTCGCCGCCCTTTCCGATGTGGATAGTGTGGCGAAAGTCCCCAAGAGGTGGGCTGATCATATCTGGGGATAAAATGTCCCTCAGGCGGCATTTCTTTCCCTTCTTACTGTAGTTGGATTTCAGGTAGATGGGTGTTTTGGCAGGCATCCCTGCAATAGAGTCCAGCAGTTATGGAAAGGAACGGTGAACGTTCTGGAAGTTCAAATCTCCTCCGCTGTGCGATAAACTTGCTGGAGTCTCTCAAAGAAGAAGTGTAGGGGTTACATTCTCAGAGAGCAGCTGTTTTAAATGCGTCCTCAATCTTCACTGAAGATAATCCAGCTCGAATGTCCTTAACCTGGATAGATGGAGAGAAAATTTAGTTTTCTTTGTACTTGGCATCAAAGACCTTTGTTATGTTCATAAATCCAATATGAAATTCTTTTAAATGTTAAATTTAACACATGCATCTTAAGCATGCATACAAAGAAAGATCAAAGAAAATTATAGTTATCACTGTCTGACATGTCTTTTGGTGATGCTACTGTACAAACAGATGATATATAGATAGATAGAGTCGATAGATGTATAGGCAGACAGACATATAGGTGATAAATTAAAAAAAAAAAAAAATCACATTAGGGAAGCTAACTCGAGTTAATGCAATAAAGTTTTTTTCGTGAAACAAGAATAATGAAAACCTCTGTTGTGGTTATTAATTTACAAAATGACTGTATGTTTACATGTTTTTATTAACACCACATGAGTCAAGAAGTTTTAAAGATAAAGAAAGGATTTCTAGATATAACGTAGAAATTGACAGAGCATTAGAGTGGCTTTAGAGAAAGGAGAGGAGGAGCAGACTGATAGAAGAGAGAGAGAGAGAGAGAGAAAAGGGTAACCACAGATCATAGGAGGGCGAGAGACTCTTTGCCCATTTATGGACATATTTCCTTTTGAGAGGCCTTTAAACACTGACCCTCACTGAGACTGCAAACGATCAGTAAAGCAGCGACTTAGGCACAGCTAGCCAAATATGTGCGACTGAAAAAACATCCACATTCCCTCTACAGTAGAGCCCAACGTTCTCTCGCACCTTTAAGACCCGCTGCACTAAACCATTTGAGACCTGGGGCCATTTTCATTTCAAGAGAGAACCTTTTGTGAAAATGAAAATATGCACCATGTTCCAAACTTTTGGAATACTTGAGATTTTTCATGTAACTACTGCTGAAGTATCCTGGTAATAGAAGAAGGGCACAATAGAGAAGTGTTTACTTTCTCGTGGGTGGGGGGTGGGATGGGGGAGATGGATGGCTAAAGTAATTTCAGATGAGTCTTGACCGCATTACATGTCTGTATCACTTAACCAAATTATTTCAGTTATTTCAAGAGTTCTTGCTGTCAGCAACAGCAAAATAAACCAAACCCAACAAGGAAAAGCAATATAATAAAACAAATCAAATTGACAAACCCTCTCAACATTTTTTTCCATAAAGGTACTTTATATTATCAATGGAAAAGACACTTTCTCTTGCTACTGTTGCATGATACAGTACTGTATAATTGTTGATTATTCCCTTGAAATTGTAATTGCGATTATTAATTACGATTATCACAATTTACACTGAAGGATGTGTATACAATTTTTTGAAGCAATTGCATGCCATATTTTTACACAATTGTAAACCAGCTGAAAACACATTAAAATTATCATATAATAATATATATATCATAAAATTATTATAATCTTTATTGCTTTTCTATAGTTTTGACAATTATATATTAAATTTGTTTAATCTTTAAAAAAATTATAGAAAAACCAAAACTTTGAAAGATATTGTAACTTTATATTAAAACTGCAATTAAAACAATGGAAATATATCCTATAGAAAAAACACAAAAAGATCTTAAGCACACAGAATAACATAAAATCAATTAATTGTGCAGCCTTACAAGTATAGACACACACTTGTTGTCAGCTCTGAGACTTTATCAACATACAGTAGTTCAAACATTTCTCAATATGGAGGTGGAATAAATAATAAATCGAATAAATTATTCAAAAAAATAACACACCAAGGTGTAGCTATACTGCAATTTCAAACCAAGTGCCATCTGTGTCCAAATACAGTGTGAGGCTATAGAATAATAATATTCCATGACAATACCTTCTGATAACATGGAGCGAGCACAGTACTTTAAACGACAGTCTGAACGATGTAACTGCTCACTGATCCACATCGTTTCAAGATCCTGGTTAGAGACAGCCAGGGAGGACACTGTTTACAAAACATTAGAAATTCCATTTCCTAGGAATACACGACTCCCATGTGGTAACGTCCTAACAAATCACACAGCTGATAAACAACAGGAGTAACATGAAAGTGAGCTGCAGTATGGTCCTTGACAACGATGTAGGCTTATCTGTTTGAATCTGGATGAATGGTATTATTCTGGCCGTCTTACAATCTTTGTGTTTTTTTATGCATGCAGGGTTTTTTTGCACCAGCTCAGAGGTCGCTTTGTGAGTTCAAAGGGCTTTAAAAGCATTTTTGGACACTGATTCAGTGAAACACAAATAAACCTCAGTGAATGGAAATCTAGTTTTAAACGTGACAAGCATTATTTGGATGGCTGAAGAATGTGTGGCTGCATGAGTGTGTCAGTGATAGAGGAAAATATGTGTGTGTGTGTGTGTGTGCAGAAGGAATGCTGCAGAGCTGATTGTCCCCAAATATCCAATAACCAGATTTCTGTACTGTAATATATTTTATGCTTTCATGTTCATTTAGTTCAAGTTTTAGTAATTGTGTTGTGTGCTTCTGTCATTTTTAGTTTTAGCATTATTATAATTTTTTTTTAAATGTGTATATAGTTTTTAGTAACACTTTAGGGTCTCTTAACTAGCAAGCATGTAACTAAGATATTAGTTTTTTAGTAGTAATTTAGCATATATTAATACATTTTCTACATGACTTTATTCTACATCCCTATGCCTAAACTTAACAACTACCTTACTTAATATTAATAAGCAACAAATTAGAAATGTATTAAGGGGGGAAAAGTCATAGTTAATAATGAATAAGTGTTTCTTAGTTTAAAGTGTTACTTAGATTTATTTATTTTTTATTACAGTTGTAGTTGTAATGATTTAATGCTTGCATAAAAAATAACTAAATGAATAATTAGCTGACTTAAAATAATTTTATTTTACATTTATTGTTTTATATTTTATTTCATATAAAGTTTATTTAAAGCAACAATGATTATAATTTTAATTTATTATATCAAAATACAATATAATATAATCCCGATAAAAAAGGCAATATAGCTAATATATAATAAATTCAAGAATTAAAAACTAAACCTAAATTTCTCATTTCTAATTAATATAAAAGAATGAAAGCAAATACAATATATTAATAATACTATCATAGCATACTATCATAAATAATATTAAGTTAACACTGAACCCTTCAAGGTTTTGTTGCAGTCGGAGTATCTAGACTTGTAACAGACACTGATGAAATAGTTCTCATAAATCCTACTGTCATGGCATGATCAAAGCAAGCAGGTGTGTGAACCCCTGGACCGGGTGAAATAAATCTCAAAGGAAGCCCAAATAATACTTAACTGTAGGTTAGAGGGTTAGGGTTTAAGGTTAACACTATGGTTAGTCTCTACCTAAAACCCCAGCAGGTGTGAGAAGTCTTCGAATAAATTGTTCAATGCCATGACTTGTTGAACAATAACAAACAATGGCATCCAATGCAACAGCTAGCCGCTGAGGTTTAGAAGTTGGCCAGCTGCCTCTCACACCCTCTTGATAGGGCTTTATCTCAGGGCCATATCCTGCCTTCATTTAAGATCTGGAATGAGTCCAGGAGCATATGTTGCACTTCCAAGTGCCCTGACGCCCCTGTAGAATGTCGTGATGGATCTGTCTGCCCCCTTTCTCTGGGGGACCGTATCATCACACACCCTTCAGAAGTGCATGTCAGCAGGCCGGCAGCATGTCTGCCTTCTCACAGACTTGAGAAAAAAGTCTGAGCTCCATCCAGCAAACAGACAAAATGGAAGTGAATTAAGACTAAGGCATAATGAGACAGAATAAGGAAGATTAAATGGCGATTCCTAACAAAAATTACAATTCTGTCATCCACCCACATGTCACCTGGGTGTCACCTTATTTTAAAAGTCACCTTGTCACCTTAGTCAAATGTCACCTTATTTTAAAAGCGTATGCATTCCTTTCTTATGCAAAACACAAGATGTATTGGGAAGCAAATTACTTTGAAGCCCATGTACTTCCATTTAATGGACATAAAAACCTACTCAAAACACTTTTTTCAAAATACCTTCTGCTCCACAGAAGAAAGTAATTTGTTTGGAACATCAGACAAGCAAATAATGACAGAATATTACTTTTTGGATGGCATATCCCTTTATACCTGAACTAAACAGACTGAATGAGGAAAAAAAGTTGTGTGACTGCATAAGAAGAAAATAGACTGAATGTTATAAATGAGACTGACTACAGAAGACAGTAAGCCATACGGTTTTGGAATGACATGAAGGTAAATGAGTAAATGATGACAGAATTTTCATTTTGCGGTGGACTACCTCTTTAAGACTGAACTAGATAGAAGTAATAAGATGGAATGAGACTGAATGGGACAGAATTAGACTGAAATAGATGGAACGAGACAAAATGGCTAAATTAAAAGAAAGAACAATGAGAGATGAGAGCAGGGGCTAAAGCAGTTCAGAGTCTGAAGACGGATATAATTTCATGCTGCTGGCACTCAGGAAATAACTCACGTGTGAGTATGTGGGTTGTGTTATTATTAGAGCAAGTGCGAGCAGTGATCTAAACAAGTGCAATGATGCCATTCCCACTGTACACAGAAATGTGTTAAGACTCTCTTCAGCCCCGCAACTGCGCCAATTTTGATTCTCCCTCTGACCTATTTTAGCGGATAGCCTTTTTTGGCTGAAAACCCGACCACCTGGTCCTGTCTAAGAAGTTGCTGTTGCTGCTGATGCTGTATTTAAAGCACATCTGCATTATTTGGATGTTTTTGGCTGTTCTTTTTACAGGTGCAATATCCCATAGCTCGCAAGGCTGGATCATCTGGGCCGGTCAAGCTCTCCTCTCTTGGGTGGCTCGGGTATATCCTCCTCTCTTGGGTGTTTTAGGCCTAAGCTTTCAATCTTTTCAAATTCCTCCGACCACAAACGACCCTGTTGAACAATGTTCTAAATGATTAAAGTCAAATACCACGGTCGGCCCAATTTGAGGTTTCCAGTGTGTTACATAAAGCAACCCTTAATTACACTCTGCTGCTGCTTTTGGAGGAACCAGGGTGGAGCGAGCTCTCTTTCGCCTCAACTTCATGCTTTTTACACCCTGCTATCCACCTCCAAGGCTTCTGTTCTCAAGCTGCTGTTGTCTTTGGCTTTCCTGCGAGCAAGAGTCGAGCTGACTCTCCGCAGTTCTGTTGGAAAGAGGAATGTATCTGAGGAATTTCAGAAGCTCTTTTCCCAGTCAAGCAGTTGAGTATGTGCTTGAAGAACAGAGAGGAACCAGGTGTCGAGTTGCTTTGAACTTGTTTTGTGGTGTATGGGAATTTGCTCGACATATTCTGCAGTGCAAAATCTCACATGTCGTAATGACAGCCATGTGCATGAGTGGGAAGAGGTTTCACAAGCCTAACCAGCAAATAGCAGCCACGTGGTTCATGAGTACAACAATTTGTCGATCATAATTTTTTATGTCATAAAAATGAAGGTTTTGGAACACAGGGTTTTGCAGCAATGCCAACACAGCCTTAAAAATAAAGGTTCTTCATAGGCATTAATGGTTACATAAAGAACATCCATTGGACAGAAGGTCCAAATATTAAAATTATCTTCACACTAAGAAGTGTTCACTGAGAGGATCTCTGGGAACCGCTCTGAAATGACCCTTTTGTAGCTTTAATTTTTAAGAGTTTACAAAGAACATTTTGTGTAAATTAAAAAGTCCATTGATGTTAAAGGTTCTTGCCAATTTTTGAACCTTTTTGAACCAAAATGCCAATAAAGAACCTTTAATTTAAGAGGTTGTACTCTAGAAACATGCCCTTAAAAAATACCATTTGCATGGAATTGAAATAATCATTTGTTATCATGCACATATTCCTGCAAAAAACGTTTAGTCTAGTTTTACCTGCTGTGTCTTTGCAGATGAATGTCCCTCTTTTCCTCACTCTGTGGTTGTCGTCCTGGAGGTGCCTTGACCCAAACTGTTAGTCAGCTTCTGGGTGGTGCAGCGTGTTGCTGTTTTCGTCTCCTGTCTCTCTCACTCTCCCTCTTTCTGCCCTTGAGGGTTTACTTCTCACAACCAGGACGTCTGCTGGACAGCTGTTTCAGGATTCCTCCTCTGAAGCACTGCGGCGTGTCTCCGCTTTGCTTTGCTCCTCCTTTCTCCGCCTGCAGCACCTGTCCCTGCCTGTCTGGGAAGACGGTGGCGTTGAAATCCAATTCTCTGGTCTACTGCAGTCCCGACCCGCCGGAGCTGCAGCAGTATTTCCTGGAGAGAAAGACAGGGCTCGCTCTAGAGAGGAGGAAAATGAATGTGGAGTGTGGAGTCTCTCCTACTGTGCTTCCCAGCTGCCGAACGTCAAAGTCCTTCCCTTCCAAAATAGAGTGGAAGAAATACAACGTCCCTCTCTCACTCTCTCTGTTCGTCTTGTCACTCCCCACCTCCTTTTTTGCACTCTCTCTCACATGTTTTTCCTTTCGATCACAGTTCTCACATTCATTTGCCGCCTTTGGATCTCATTCTATTCTGTCATTCTGCAATTTATTTCTGCCGACTTCAGCATCTCTGCCTCATTTGTTGGCTCAACGCTTAGCAGACACCATTACAACATCTGAGAGGTGAAATGCACCCTTGCTGGAAAGAAAGACAGTCTCATACATAGATGAACATTTAGAACGTTCTTGACTATTCATAGAGAAAAGCTGTTTCTCTTTACAGCTGCACTGTAAACCTCTGTGGAGCTTCTCGTCACCCTCAACCTAAAATGAGTTTCCTAGGCAACATATAGTGCTCTGCAGTGAGCTCATGTTTGACAGGATTAGGAGGGGGTGCAGCGTGTCTTGTGTGGGTGTATGTAAGATTGGCATAAGCTCTGTTCCAAATGCTATATTTAGTGAGCTCCTTACCTGGACAGAAGAGAAATTATTTGCTTGAAGCTGTTAAATATAGTAAGATCTCTTATTATGGGCAACTTATAAGGGAATATTGAATGTGAAATAAACCCAGCAGAATCCAACAATTAACTGAGATGTGCAGGAAGGAATTATTACTAGTAGTAGTGTAAGGGTTGCGTATAATCTAATTAAAAACAGTACTAATTTATTGAATTAAAATATTTGTGTGTGTTACGGATTGTTATGCTTGAGTATCACAGTATCACACTGCTGGCAACATGCAAACAAATGTAAATGAATTAACAGTCAAGTGAGCTTGGTGTGACAAGTGCTATTTTTGTGGTGCACGGAATAGCTGGTTATATAGAGCGTTCCAAATCAGTATCTTATGAGGTTCCAGATCAGTTTAGATGATGCCTTAGAAGGCATTACAAAACATCTGTTTTTTTCATATATAAATATATATATATATATATATAGAGAGAGAGAGAGAGAGAGAGCAAACAGCAAACTATCGCTCAAGCAAGATCACAGTAATTAGCAAAAGACAGTGATCCAGTGATGTCCCACTAGATACGCCACAAATATCTGAATTGCACACCAGCGTAGAGAACAAAAATTAGCCAGTGCAGTTAATACAGAATAAAATAGACTAATATAAAATGATTTTATCTGAAAACAAGTCATCATTCTTATGCAACGTTGTTTCTCAAGTAAATTTATTTTATTGCCCTTGGTGTTTTTTACTTTATTTTAAAAAAAGTATTCTTCTTCATTTGTAGTGTAGGATTTGGAAAAGAGTTCTATAAGTGCTTAAAACATATGCATGATGTCAGATTTAAATTTATGGTAGCACTAGTACAGTGTGACCAACTTGATCTCACGACAATTCGTACATATTTTACGAGATGGCTAATTCGTACGAATTTGTACGACCTCACTCGTATGAATTCATACGATTTATTTAAAATCGTACGTATTTTACGAGATGCCATTTCGTATGAATTTACGAATGACCTAAACATAACCCCGCCCCTAAACGTATCCATCACGTGGTTTTAGACAAATCGTACGAAATTGTATGAGTGAGGTCGTAAAAAATTAGAAAGAATTGGCACAAATTTAACACCTCGTACGAATATGTACGAATTGCTGATAAGACTGTGTTGGTGTGACTATTAACTAGTTGCTTAACATGCCATTAACATATTTGCTGCTTATTAGTGCTCATAATGCACAAATTCTGTGTGACCATATTCTACATCCCTAAACCTACATCATACCTAAATTTAACAACTACCATACTAAGTATTTGTTGAGTTTGTTGAGGAAAAAGTTAATGGTTTGTTAATAGCACAACTTAAATCTCAGAATAAAATGAGATTCTTTTTTTTTTCAGATTTTTTTGAGATTCACTTTTTTAATCCAAAGTGACTTGCAGATCATTCAAGGTATACTGTATGTGTGTTCCCTGTGAACATCTGCTCCTTGATCCAGTGCCATACTCCTCTTTAACACATCTGACCTTTTCCTGCTCACAGAGAGGCTGACCATGTTTCCCGTAGGGCTGGATCTTACACTTGTGGATGGTCTGTTAAATTTGAACAATCATTCAGTTAAGTGAAACAGCCACTATTTGATTTCAAGCTTTCTGAATGAAGTCTTTTTGTGTTTTGTGGGCATAATGTCACATGTGGAGAGCACATGGTCGCAGGAAGAATACAGAGTATTGTCCTCATGTTTGCCAAGCTGCAATCACCATATAACGCTTGTGGACACTAGTGTTTAGAGGAATCTGAGAGGAACACCTTCAGTTCTTCCCACCCAAAAGACTACTTGAGTTCACATGAGTGAAGACTTCATGTTGGAAATGCTGTTATGTTTATGAAATAATTACGTGATTTTCCCAGTTTCAAATTAGCTTGTTTTGGACCGTAGAACAATCAGAGCTTGTTGAAGGCATGTTTTGGTCACTGAAAACCAAGAGAGCTGACTAACTGCAGTAATGAAGTCACTTCCTCAACTGTCAGAGGTTTTAAGGTGTTACATAGACAGCAATCCTGTAAGAAACTGTTCATTTTTTACTTTGAATAAGTAATTCACACTATACTTACCTTATCATGAACATGTATCGCAACTAGGTATAAAGTCAACTTTATTAGTAGAACCTTATTTTTCAACCTCCATTCAATTTGAGTATTTGTCATGCCTGTAATACGTTACGGTATTACAACTATAGAAACCGTATATGATATATATATATATATACAGTAGTCAACATTTGAAGTGGATCATAAAAGTTCATCAAAGTTGTCCTAAGACAAGAACAAGTATTGTTTTTGATTTTAGGAAACTTTGATGAAAGGTCAAATGTTGACTACTGTATATACAATTCTGTATATCTGTATCTATATCTACATCTGCAAAGCGATAACTTTCTTTCTTTCAGAAATCTTTTTTTTTGTTGTTGAATTCCAAGTAATATCAATCAAACTGCAGTTGGGTTGTATTGATTAAGTTAAATAACAACAAATAAAGGTAATTTACAAAATTAATAATACACATAGCTTTTCCCTCACAATTTTAACACACTGCCTTTGCAAAGTTCTATTTTATTTTTTTATTAGCTTTTATTTTCCTTTTACACCCTAAACAATATTAACAAAGTCCATCAAAATGATCCATCCTCTATCACATTTAGTCAGCTTTGACGAAACTTCTTTTAGTTAGTGCGTCTTTGTAAAGTAAAAGTTGTCTTGTCACCTAACTTGTATACAGCTTGCTGATTCGCTAAAAGAGATTTATCAGCTTCTGTTCGGAAACAACAAGGACAATAAGTCAGCTTCTGCAGTAAACAGTGAACTCACGATGCCTTTAAATTGGACAGTACTGGCTTTTTTGACAAAACTTGTTTATGGTTTAGAGTGTGTCATATGTGGAGAATAATGCATGGCAGTCAGGTCATTTTTTTGAAAGGTGATAAATGTTATTTAAAATAAAAATTCTGTCATTAATTACTCACCCTTGTGTCGTTCCAAACCCATAAGACCTCCGTTCATCTTCGGAACACAAATTAAGATATTTTTGATGTGATCAGAGAGCCATCTGTCCCTCCATAGACAGCAATACAACTGAAATAATCCCAGGTCCAGAAACATGGTAAAAACACCATTAAATTATAATTAATTATAATTAAGTCAGTGGCTCAACTTCAGTTTTGCAACAATAGGAAAATACTTTTGACAAATAAAGTAAACATCATATACTATATGTATATTCTTCTCCTGACTAACATCTTCTACCATTTTAGAGAACATTATTGCGTAAGCGTACACATTCTTCTAGGCGCAAACAGATTACACACATGTGCATGCTTTCACCCGGTAAACGAGGCTGATTATGTCAAATATGTTAAAGCTTGCGTATGTGGTGCGTTGAGCATGGCGGAATTAAGTCATGGGAGATGAGTAAATTATGTTATTTTTCTTTTATTTGCGCAAAAAAGTATTCTTGTAGCATTGCAAAAGTGAGATTGATCCACTGATGTTACTTGGACTGTTTTACCAGTGTTTTTACTATGTTTCTGGATCTGGGATTATTTCAGTTGTGTTGCTGTCTATGGAGCAGATGGCTCTCTGATATCATTAAACATACCTTAATTTGTGTTCTGAAGATGAACAAAGGTCTTATGAGTAATTAATATCAGAATTTTTAATTTTGGGTGAACTAACCCTTTAACCCAATGTTTAAGTGGCTTTAACCTGGGCTTCTTAAGTTTTACATGTCCTGCTTCTGTAAAAAGCAAGAGAAGCAGTAGCCTAACTGCACCAATTTACCAGTTCTTCATGATGGAAGAGTTGTTGTATATGTAAATAAATGGGTCAATGAATGTTGCTAAAGAGGCTACACTTTTCAAATACACAGTGCAGACATTGTCTTGTGTTTTGATTTGTGTGGTTGTGGTTAAAGCACTGGACACTGAGCTCACTCTTCCCCCTAAGTAAGCAAAAGCAAATATTTATAGAACTTTCTGTCTTATTTTCTTTTAATGAATTTTGAATTTCTGTGTTTCCAAGCAGTTGCATCACACTCGTTCTTTTTATTTTCTTGACCCTTCAAAAATGTCCTGATGCCTTAGAAAGTGCGGGGCTGTTTGAGGTTCAGTTTGGTTTACAATTTTTCCACCTTCTTCTGCAACATTAGAAAAAACATCTACCAAGAAAATATCCACTGGGTGATGTTTTCTGTGTTCTCTGTGCTGTTTTAGTTCCTAATTTAATGCCACACACATGGAACACTTTCCTACAAAAAAAAAAAGCTTTAACCAGCCAAAGATTTTTTGCTAGTCTTAGTAGGACACCCAATCTGGCCAGGCTGGTGTGTTTTACTGGTTTAAGAGGGGTTTTGGAAACTTGTTAGTGGTTGACGCAGGAAGACATGTCCTGCTGAATTTTGACAACTTAGACCTGCTCAGCACATGAAAAATAGAATCAAAACAAATATGAAAAGTCATTTTTTATTAGCTCTAACGCTGTAAATAGATTAAATAACATAACAAGGAATTCATGGTAGACTTGCACAATGTTGAAACTGTTATTTCTATTCATTTAGTGCATGTACAAAATGTTCTCAGCCTCCCACTTTCACTGTTTATACATTAGTCCCTGAAGGCAGATCACCTCCAAACTCTAAGAGGTTATGCTTTCTTTAAAGGGATAATTCACCAAAAACATCATCTTTTATTCACTCTCAAGTTCCATACCTGTACGAATTTCTTTCTTCTATTAAGCACAACAGACAGTATTTACGAGAATGTGGTTAGCCAAATGTTGCTGGTATTCATTGACATATTTGTTTTTCTTGTGGCGGTTAGTGGATGAACTTATGATGAGTCATATGATGTTGCTAAAAGGAAGGTTATTTTATATATTTGGTTTAATGGAATGTGTTTATGCAGTTTAAGGTTCAAAAACACATTATTTTCCACATACTGTACATTATTGTGTCTCCTCTAAGCCCCGCCTTCCTGAAGCGGGATGAACGAAGCTAGCGAGCGAGGTGTGCTCTGATTGGCCAGACGGTAATGTTACGCCCCTTACGTGATGCCATGCCCTGGCATAATAATACAAAAACAATAAAAGCCATTACAAGCAAGGCGTGTGTTACATCCAGTTGGGTACATATTTACTGATTATCATGACATCTACTGTCTTTTTACGAGTTGCGTTGCATCATGCCTCGTAAACATAACATCATGTCTGCATTTGTGATCAAAGAAACAACAAACTGCTCAAAACTCGTGTTTGAATAGTAAGTGGCAGGTTCTTTTAATAAGAAAACATAACCTACTTACAAGTTGTGAGTCAGAAGCACCAGACTGTTCTTGCAGAGGTAGAATTGCTCCACTTTATAGTCTCTGTGCACAGCCAGCATAGGTTGCTCTGCAGGTTTTAGGAACAATTCTCCGTAAATGCGCTAAACACACTCTGTTGATATTTGTATAATGTATAATATTTGTGTTGAACTGTTCTGGAACAGTGATGTGAATACAACTTAACCACTGATTTCTCTTTTGGAAGCACAAACAAAGTAGTTTCACAAAAAAGTGGGGGTATGTTTAAATGAAGCATTTCAGGGGGTTGTGGACAAGTAAATGTTTTATAAGGAATATCTCTGGTTTTGAGAACTTTAGGGATCTTATCTATGCACTAACAGCTTGTAAAACTTCAAAGAGAAAGGAAAACGTGAAATCGCATCATATGACCCCTTTAATAGCGATCTTTAAAATATATATTTTTTTTTCAACAGAAGAAAGAAATTCATACAGATGAGGATGAGTAATTTTTATCTTAATTTTAATGCAATTATTATGAAATGTACTAGCAGTTTCTGAGTGAGAAATGTTTTAGTGTAGGTACTTCCGTTTCAAATAATGGAGGCTAATGAAGGGAGTCAGTACTCTACTCCCAAAAGAATTCCAGTAGCCATTTCCGGAAGCGTGTAGTCTTGTAATCAGTGTGTGGTATGGTGAAAAGAACTGGCCAGAACGAACTACCCCAAAACGCATCTATTTATTCCATGAGAATAGGCGGCACACGCAGAGTTTATTACAGGGCGTGTGCGGTCACAGAGTGGGAGTCGTACTGATTAAAGGGTCTGACTGCTGTCAGTTCCCAGAATGCACTTCTGCAAGAGGAGGACACAACATTGTATTTTAGAATAAGGAGTTTGGATGTATGTTAAACATAAATAAATACAGATGGGGAAAGTATCTACATAGGTCACATTCTTGGCTAGATGAATAATAAATACAGTAGGTGTATTGTACAGCTGAGGTTTCTAAAGTATGTAGGAGCATTTTTTTTCTGAACCTTAGTGGCCACACATGTCTTTCAGAGTAGATTTATTTTTGCTCTGTGTCTTTGTGTTTTGGGGTCATTCCTGTAATGCAGTGTCTTTTGAACTCGTTAGCTTTTCAAAAACGTTTGTGCTGTAATTTAAGTATTTATATGGAAGAATAAACCAGACTCAGAAGTGTTACACTTATTCATTTACAATTTACACTTCTTTATTTACACAATGACAAATAAAAAACTCAAATAACTGGATGGAACCGAAGAGCTGATGTTAATAAATTAGATTACAAATGGATATAAAATTTTATTTACTTTTTATTTTATTTTTCAATAATTACTTTTTATGAAATTTTATGAAATAGGGTGATTAATTTAGAGTGACAAAAGCCAGCTAGGACCAAAAACATTGCAGAATTACTCAAACCCATTGAAAATTCTTACTAATAATTAGTTTTTTTTTTTTTTTATGTTGTTTAAATAATTTTTTATGTAGTTCTTAAATATGTTTTTTTCTTGAAAATATTTTTATGTTAAAATGACAATAACAATGTCAATATCAGCTTAAATCAATGTGAATTTAATTCAAATATATGTATGTTTATTTGCAATGTTGCAATAATAATAAAACAGGAACTATAAAAACGGTTTTATAGTTTCCATCCTCCAAATAGTAAATCTAATATTTCATCAACAAGGCTATATTAAGACCAATATATGATGGGAATATGAATATGTAAAGCACGTGTCCTGCTGGTCCTGGAAACAGTCTGGTTTTCATTAGATCAGGTCTGGGTTCAGGTTATGGTCAGAAGCCTTGGAATTGCAGCTATGTTTATGTAAAAGATTTCACAATGCCTTTCTTCAACTAACTAGTTATTGTTTATTTTAAATTATTTCATGGGACTTTCTTTACCTGCATTCCAGTGTGCTGATCCCAGATATGAGGCTAATTTTGGGATGTTCTTCTTGTCTTTGTACACTAAGAGGGATAATTAGTTTACCATAATTATTTAGCAGTCCTTATCTATAAATTCCAAACGTTTTTCCACTTGTTCCATAGGGAAATAACATGTCACTCCCTTCAGAAGATTTGGAAACTCACTCTTTATCAGTATAGTCAGTAAATAACATTCCAAAGAGGAGCAGATGGCCATCAGAAAACTCCCATCCCACTGGTTTCAAACTTAACTTTAAGCTCTTAGGATTTATAAACTGATTATTCAAATCCATGGCAATACTCCTAGGAGCGAATGGTTTCCCTAACCTAAAAAGAAAGAAAATCAAATTAATTCAAATGAAATTTGACAATATAAATTGACAATATAAATATTACCCATGCAAAACCCAATCAATAAAGCCATCCGTTTGAAGCAGGACCAGGTTCATGTCAATGTTTAAAGGATGGTTTACAAATAAATGCCAAAACATTATAATGATAAAATAAAATTAATTATTATTTCACTCTTATGTTGTTCCAAACCTGAATATCATTTGAAGAATGTTTGTAAACAGTTGCTGGTATTATAGTTTTTTTTTGTACTATTTTCGTCCTTGTTTGGTTGCCAGCATTCTTCAAAATACATTATTGCGTGTTTAACAGAATAAATAAACTCATATACAGATTTGAAACGACATGAGGGTGAGTAAATGATGACAGAATTTTCATTTTTGGGTGTACTACGCCTTTAATACAAAACATTTGTTACAGTATTGATTCTTAAAGGTATAGTTGACCCAAAATTAAACATTTGCCGAAAATTCACTCACCTTCAGGCCATCAAAGATGTAGATGAGTTTGTTTCTTCTTCGCAACAGATTTGGAGAAATTTTGAAACATCGGAAACATCTTGATGATGGATTTGCTTCTTACAAAAACATAGCTTTTACCTAGACATTAACGATGCACTTGAGTCATGTGGGTTACTTGTGGATAATTGTGATGTTTTTATCAGCTGTGAGGACTCTTATTCTGACTGAAAATCCTTTGGTGAGCAAGTGACCAAATGCTAAATTCCTCCAAATCTGTTCCAATGAAGGAACAAACAAGCCCATTTATATCTTGAATGACCTGAGGTGAGTATTTTTAGTTGAACTATTCAATTATGCATTAGTTAATAGGCTATAGAAATAAACAAACTAATGAAACCTGTAAATTGTTACCAATTAAATTAAAGGAAAGGAACATCTGAAGTCTTATATAAATCTCTTTAACCTTGAATTCAGTGTCTCTGTGTCTGATCAAGACTGTACACTTAACTTGTAAAATGTGTGTGCGCATGCCTGAGGGGTCGAGGGCAGGCTGCATGCCACAGATACTTGAACATTCACTGTATCAATGGTCACTGAACGCTCGTCAGAAGCAGAGCCACAGAGCGCGTGTAAGACAGCTGCTCCGGAGCGTGTGCGGTTGAACCCAACATGTGACCGCGTGCAACCACTGGATACTGAAGCATCTTGTGCGTCAAAAGAAAAACAACATCTGACCATCTGTACAAAAGAAATCACATGGTCAGTGCCATAAAAATGTTTATTTGATCAGTGACCTTCAGTGAGACATGCTAAATATTTATTCTTCATAGTACATCATAATGACAGACTGAATTCTGTGGGATATTGGTACTTTAAACTACTTTCAGTTTTAGCTTGACAAACTGATTTATTGAGGGTTTTTCTCCAACTGAAAAATGATGGGAGGGTTTCTACATTGACTGAAATAGCGTGAAGTTTGGAATATTGCCCCAACATAGTGAGGAAAGCAAATAAATATGCCTGTGGAGGATGTCATTAACATTCCTTCATGTGTTTTAGGAGCGAGACATAAGATTATCATACAGCCGTCAACCCCACACTTTAACCAATAGACTACTCATAAAAAGAGATTTGAGCATTTTGTAATAAGTGTTTCATCCTGTTTACCAGTAAAAATGTCTAAACATCCTTAAAATGAGGAATCTACTTAAATAGTGTCATGGTCAGCTGGAGGTGCCAGCTCAGGCCGCTGGATGGCACTCCAGCACCCAGCAGACTATCTGTGTTTTATGTCTGTTTTCATTCACTTATTCATTTCATTAACTCATGTCTCCGCCCACTTGTTTGTTGTCCAGGTACTTCATTGTTTGTCGCCACCCACTGACCTAGATTTGTGTGTATAAAACCCGGAAGTGTCTGCTTGTTTGTACGGTTTGTTGTTTTGTGTTGCAATTCATTCGTGTTCTTTGTATTTCGCTGTTCAGTTGGATTATCTGGTTACGATTTCTGCCTGGACCTGGACTCTCCCTCTGTCTCTTCCCTAGAACGCTGATTACTGGTATTTTGACCTTTTGCTTGTTTTTTGACTCTGCCTATGTTTTTCCTCTGATAACATTGTCTGCCAGCGCCTGACCATAGCTGCCCGGACCAAGAGCCTTTTCAATAAATTACTGTTTTTGCATTTGAACTCGAACGCCTTGCGTCCTATTTGAAACAAATAGTAATACAGATTTCAGACAATATCTTGAATTGTTTATTAAATAATTAACAGCTGTTTACTCGGCAAAGAATGAATTTGCATTTTTACCAGCAAGTGGGCGGCAATATGATAATATTTCATTTTGATGTCAACATAAAACGGATTGGGAATCGTTTTTAAAACGATTCATTTCAGTGATTCAGAATCGACACTTTCCTTTTGAGAGACAATAACTGTACACACAGTGCACTTTCAGATTTTAAAAGTTTTAATTCACTTAGAGCTGCGTTACACACTGCATGAAAGTTTATTTTAAAGAATCCTTAATAGGTGCACTGTAATTACGCAGCCGTTTTCTGTTGTACTTGGTGGTTTGTTTTCCTAAGAAGCTATGTTCGTGGTAAAAACAAGTAGGTGTTTATCTGTTGGATGATGTGAAATAAACCAAAAAAGATCCAGATGTTTATGGTCTAACATGAATTGCATTCCTGTAACCTGACATGCTGTTTATCTTTGTCCAGAGCAGCCAAGCATCATGGTGGTGAATCTGCCTATACTGCATTTTATTAAGTATTGGATTTTAAGCAAAATCTTTAAATAATTACTCCTTTCTCAGACATCTGGCCATCCCTTACATGCAAAAGTCCTTAATTTAATATACATGTATACAAATGAGGTCACAGTTTAACAAAAATTGTTTATGGATAATCAAGTAAACCTATAAGTTGCTGTGGTTTAGGTCCAAAATGACAAAAAAATCTGTTATTAGTTACTTGCTCCCGTGTGATATTTCCATGCAATGGGCTCCAGCAACCAATCTGGAACGATGAAAACATGTCTTGTTAGTTTTGATGGACTGCTGTTTATGATTGGACAGGCAGATCCTTGTGAAGTACTGTCTGAAAGGTCTTACTGTCTTATCTTGCAATCTGCCCACAAAAGCCCCAAAGCCCTTGAGTCTCCTGTGGCTCACCCAAATCATTTTTGCCTTGCATCTGTTACATCATGAGGAAGCTACATTCTGGATGGCGTCGAGTCTCGTCTGCAGCTGTTCGGCGTGTATGAAGCTCTTTCTGACTGATCTGTCATTCAGTGTTCATGTAAAAGAAAACAGATGCTTTGCTATGTGCAAATCCATTGCGGCTCTTTCAGAGCAGAGCAGCCTCGCCAGGGAAAAGACCCTTTAGCAACTTATATCCACACACTACTAAACACAATCCACAAGTCCTGGATATACAGTAGTCATGTGATGATTATGTGAAAGCTTTAAAAAGGTGGCTTTAATAGGTAAAATATACTGGTTTAATTATATTATCCAGCCAACAATTGATTGCCAACAACACACTGATAATATTTTTATGCTTTTTTTATTAATTGCAGATAATGTTAAGGAAATATTCTACTAATGTTATGAAAGAATGTTTTTTCATAACTTTGAGAGAATCTTTACAGAACGTAAGTCCAAAGTTATGAGAACGTTCCCTGTTTGCTGGGTATATACTACTTAAAAGTTTGGTGTCAGTAAGAGATTATGTATTTATTTAAAGTAATTAATTTGACAGAAGAGGTTGCTTTTATTGAGTAAATGTGCATTCAAGTGATCAAAAGTAATGGTATAATAATTAAATATTTAGTCAATTATAATTAAATAAAAAAGTATCTAATTTCAAATAAACGCTGATCTATGACATTTATTTATCAAATAATTTTTTTTTTTTTACATTTTATCCACAAAAAATATTAAGCACCACTGTTTTCTGTATTTATAATAATGTTAAATATTTCTTTATCAGCATATTAGAATTATTTCTGAAGGATCATGTGACACTGCAGACTGGTGTAGGGGTGCTAAAAACTTAGCTATGGCAAATATAAATAATATTTTAAAATATACTGAAAACAGTTGTAATGTTAAGGAGGAAGGTAGCGGAGATGGGAGGTAAGTATAAACAACCAGTTTTATTGAAAAGTAAGGTAAAAGTTCAATGAATCAGTAGTTCATTCTTTGACTGGGTAGCACTGTGAGTGAAGAGACTTCATGCAGTCAATGAGGTGAGTTGCAAGCGAACTCCTGATGGAAGTTTTCCTTCTCCGAAGTGTTTAGCACTCTGTGTTGTTAATTCTCCTTTCTGTTTCCTCCTACAGGTGCTGATGGAGCTGTACTCAGCGTGGATGAGCGTCCCGTAGTCTAGGGAAACAGGTAAGGTATCCAGGTGAGTTGAAACAGGTAAGTAAAGGAGTTTTCTCACGTGTAGATACGAGGCAGTGTTAGATGAATGAACTGGGAGCTCCGTGGTGAGACGAGACCCAGTGAATAAAACTCCAATCTCTGTTTGAGTGTATCCTCGTGAAGACAGCGAGCAGAATGAAGATCTCCAAACACACCTCTGGGGTGGCGGCCTAGTCCTGGTCCCTCTGTCCTTCCGGAGCATCAGCGGGCTTCAACAGAGAAACATGAAAGGTGGGTGAGATTTTGTAATTGGCAGGTAATTCAAGTCTCTGGTGATTTTGAATGGGCCCACGTACCTAGGGTTGAGCTTTCGGCAGGGTTGGCGTAGGCGTAGGTTCCAGGTGGATAGACACACCCATTGGCCAGGCTCGTAGGCTGGGTTGGGTCGGAGTTCTGGGCGTATTCGGCCCACAGCAGATATCGGCTGCAGTCTTGCTGGTTGGCGTGGCAGTAGGTCCTGAGGAAACAGGTGAGTTCTTGGTTGAGCCTCTCTGCTTGGCCGTTAGACTGTGGGTGGTAGCCTGAGGTGAGGCTGACATTGATGTTCATTTGGGCGCAGAAGGATTGCCATAGTCGGGAGGTGAACTGGGGCCCCCGGTCAGTGACGGTGTCCTCGGGGATACCATAGAACCTAAACACCTGCTCCATCACCACTTGAGCAGTCTCCCAGGCAGATGGCAGGTTGGCGAGGGGGACGAGACGGCAGGCTTTCGAGAAGCGGTCGATGATGGTGAGTATGGCGGTATAACCTTGTGAAGCTGGTAGGTCTGTGAAGAAGTCCATGGCGATGTGCGACCAGGGTCTTAGGGGAATGGGTAAGGGATGAAGTAGCCCGGCAGGTTTCTGGTGGGAGGCTTTAGTCACGTAGCAGGTTATGCAGTGGCGGACGAAGTGGATAACACCCGCCAACAGGGTAGGCCACCAGTAACGGTTTGTGGTGAGTTTGGTGGTGGCTACGATACCCGGGTGGCCAGCACTGGGGGAGTTGTGAATGAGGTGGAGCAGTCTCTGTCGGAGGCCTTTGAGGACATAGGCGCGGTCGTCGGGGCATTTGGGAGGCGGAGGGTCGGTGAGGTGAGTCTCCGAGAACTCGGCCTGGATATCCCAGCGGATGGGTGCCACGATTCTGGGTGGTGGTATGATGTATTCAGGGAGACAGGGGTTGACTTGGGGGTCGAACTGACGAGAGAAGGCGTCGGCCTTCCCGTTTTTAGAGCCAGGTCGGTAGATGATCTGGAAGTCAAATCGGGTGAAGAACAATGCCCAATGCGACGTAGCCAGGGACTGGAGCGGGTGCTGGTGGTGTGATGGCGGCGGCTGGTGCGTGAGCGGGGCTCTGAGCGCAGGCGGTGACAGCGAGTTCAGCATGAGAAGCATCTGCCCCATCTCCTCCGTGAGGCGCGTCAGCTTCTCTAGTTGTTGCTGATGAGTGCTCAGCTGCTGGCCCTGGCGTGTAACTTCTCGGGCCAACTGATACACAGCTGCTGGATCAGAGTCTGGCAAAGTTTTCTGTGACATCAATGGATGACGTTTGATCCATAAGCAAGCTGTTTATTTAAATCATGGTCGTACAGGCAGTGGTCAAAAACGGGGAGACAGTTCAATATAGACAAGGCAAAAACAGTACCGGAAACCAGGCAGGAAGTCAGGGAAACATGCAGACTTCAGAGTCCAAAGTCCAGGCGAGGGTCGGGGCAATAGGCAGGAATCAAGGACGATAAACAATCCAAATCAAGTCCGGGTAATCCACTGAATAATCCACGAGAAATACGCTCAGAGTTGCCGAAACAAAACTTTGCACTGTGTTTGGCTCGATCGCCACCTTATAAATGGCAAAAGAGCGCAAACACGGCGCGGAAGCTTCTGGGTGTACGTGGGCAAAAGAGGTCCGGGTAGGAACTAATATTCCAGGGAAGGTATCCGCTGATGGCGGTTGGACGGAGCCACAGGGGACCGCCCTGTGACACATACAGTATTTGGTGACTACTATTATTGTATGAAAAGGAGTAGCTCTGACATACTAAAAAAAACTATAGAAATTTATACGAGTGAGGGTGAGTATGACTTTGTATCCTGTGTCTCATTGTTCTTGCTGTTACTTCTCTGTGTGTGTTTTGTTTGGGAGGCTGGCGAGGAGCAGAGTGAGGAGAGACATAAATATCTGAGGGTGTGTAGGCCAAGGTCTAACCATCGGCATGCAGCAGGAAACAAGCCTCTCTCTCCAGCAGGAGGATATGTTAGCTTCTCAATAAGAAAGAGAGATGCTTGTGATTACTCAAATGATTCACAGAAGACAGTCATACATTTATTTTGAAGTCAACAACCCTCTGGTCTTGTACAGTTACACAACAGTAAAATTACATTTACAGTTATGTTTAACAGCAAATGAAGAGTTCATTGGCAAAAATTCCATTTTTATTAAGGTTTTTTTCAGAAATCCATTTTTTATTGAGCATTCCAAGTAGCCTAATATCAGTCAAACTGCAGTTGGGTTACAATGATTAACTTAAACAAATACAGGTAAGCTACAAAATTAAAGTTAACTTAAAGTATGTTTTTTTACATATTAAAATGTAGTTTTAAAGCAAAAGCAGATAACTCTACATTTCATGTTTTATAGTTAAAAAAAGACTTGTTTAAACTTAGTAATCTCCTCAGAGGTTGTTGTTGTTGTTGTGTTCGTAGACTGTGTATATGGAGAATAATGCAGGGCAATCAACTCTTTAGATGCTGACAGTACCCAGCTGTCACGCCTGCACCTAGCACTGATCCCAGTTCAGTCACTTTCACCCGCTCTCAGTCACCTAATTAGTGATTGGAATCACCTGTGTGCAATCCCATAAAATATTAGCATTCATTTTAGTGCAAACAAAAGATTGCATTATGATTATTATGACTGCAATAAAATTATTTATAACATAACCTTTTCACAACATCCAAAAAAAAAAAAAAATTGCAAAGTTGTTGTGTTTGCTGTCTGATTGCAACAGCAATATTGCGTTGCTTTACACCAATTTTACATGTATATGTATGTGTGTTCATGTATATACTGTATATATGTGTATATAATAGTGTAGTGTTGGGGTAGTACAAGTAATGTAGTCAGATTACTTTTTTTAAGTAACTAAAGTAACGCTTTTCAAATATATAACGCAAGTTACTTTGTTTTTCCATTCATTGACTGACAGTTTTCCTGTTCCCATGTTGAGAGAACTAGTGAATAAGTGCAGGGTCACACTTTTGGTGTGAAACGGCCTTTAGAGATGGCAAAAATATAACACTTTGCTTTTTTGTCACTAAAAAACAAACAATCAAGCCCAGCCCAGTTAGCAAAAAGTAAAAGAAGGGTAACATAATGCATCACTTTACTAGTTTTATGGAGTAAAGTTATATTACATTGAAATCTTTCAAGTATCTTTCTGCGCTGTGTAACAACTTTAAATGTATACATTTAGGCCTATGCAAAATCAAATTAAAACTGTTCTAAAAAAATCAACCACTTCATTTGCAGTTTCTGATCGAAGATGTTGTATTTATTCATACTCCACTACTTGGAAAAGACAGCTAGTTAACTGACTGGAAAAGCTACTTAATGCTACTGGGGAGTAAAACATTAAATCAAAAGTAAATGCTTAGAACTGTTTAGTCTTTGCTAAAACTTACTGAAGTGCTGTTTTGCTTTTTAGTAAACACGATTTTACTCTGTAGGAGTCGTCTTAGGTGAAAACACCACCAATTCACTGATAGACCCAAAGCTTGGCTTTTGTTTGGACTTTCTGAATCCAGATGACCTTAAAACTAACACAGGGCTGGTCATAACAGCTCCATTAATAGACTCGGTTCCTCCTACGACTGTAGACAAATTCAAAAAATAAGACCAAACACTCTTTGCAAATGTCAGCGGCTCTGTGCAACCAGATTCCCGGAGGAATAAGTTTGTTACAGTCATTCACACGCAAATACTCACTCATGCTGGGTGAATCTCTCTTGTTTGTGGGCAGCTGAAGCATTTAATGCTAAACTGAACTGACCACAGAAAGAGCATGCAGTCAGAGAAAAACACACCACAAAACACTGCAGCATCTTTTAGCAGAGATGATAGTCAATGACAGTAATTCAAGCGCCCCCTGCTGGGATATGTCTGCATGTGCATACTTTTACTCCAAACTTTATGTATAGGCCTACTACTAATTTAAAGGCATTTATAAACTCTGCTATATACAAACTCACAGTTGTCAGAGTGAACAGTTTCAAAATTTCTGTTGTTTCATATTTAAAATCAAAAATGTCTCACTGTCACTCATATCCATTTTATCAGATTAAATTATTATTATTATAGATAATTATTATTATAACAAGGAAAAGTCACTGTCCGTTTTGAGATTATTTTGCTTTCATGACATGTTTTATTTCAGACTACTGGAAAGAAAACATCCAAAACACACATTTTAGTGATTTATTTTGCACTGTACAAATTTATTTTGTCTGTACAAATTCATATCTTTAAAGGTCATTTTTCCAAAATGAGTTTTTTTTTTTTTTTATCCTGTACTGATCCAGACATCCTCACTTTTGTAGTACATACATAAACCATTTCTGAAAGTTAATGCAAATTATTGGATTTTTATCATGCGTAATTTGCATATTTAAACACCATTTCTGGGAACTTCAGCTGGCCGAACTCCACACTGATCAGTTCATATCTGTATTAATGAATCAAATATTGATGTTGTTCAGCAACTTTAACCATTCTACTGTATGTTTTGACTAATTAGCTACAATACATTACTTAGCAAAGATGCTAATATTACTTAGATTTTTAATAATACATGCCATTAGTTTTGAAAATTGTTATCTTTTATCGTAATATGAAGTGTTTCATGATCAAAATGAAACAAATATCAGCCAAAACAACTAAAGGGGAAAACAAGTCTTCATACCTTATTTGTTTTTAGTAAACACCGTTTTGGTTTCAGTTTTTCATCTTAATTTAGCATCTTAAGTAGGCTAAATGTATCCTTGCTTTGAAAATGTTTACATACTTAAAAACGTAGGCATTAAATAACAAGACAAAAATTTTGATGCAATGCACTCAACATTTAATTCAGCGATTTCTACTCTGATTTAAAGGAAAAGTTCACTGAAAAATGAAAATTTTCTCATTATTTACTTACCATCAAGTAGTTACAAACCTGTATGAATTTCTTTGTTCTGTTGAACACAAAGGAAGATATTTTGAAGAAAGTTTGTATCCAGGCTGTTTTGGTCATCATTGACTGAAAAAAAATACTATGTATGCAGCCTGTATACGAACTTCTTCAAAATATCTTCAATAATATTCAGAAATATTCAGACAGGTTTGGAACTACTTGAGGGTGAATAAATGATGACAGAGTTATACTTCCTTTAAAGCCATAATTTGTGGAAGTGTTCATTTTTAAGCCGTTTTAAAGACCTGCAGACCTGAGAGCTCCGTTAAGGTCACTGACCAATAAAAGAAATGAAATAGTTTGATCCTGTTCTGAACACATAGCTGCTTCACAGACTGATGTGTATCTTCTGTTGCTGGTATGTGAGGCCACTGACATGCAGCACGTACAGTCTTCCCTCCATCATTGCATGAAGAGGAGACAAGGAAACAATCCACACGTCTCTCTGACTCCCGTATGGGCCCGCTGCCAACGGGAATCCTTTTTAATCCTATGGTGAGTTATGACATCATGAGGGGCACTGGGTTACAGAACAGGGTCACGGAGAGGACAATAGCATATTTTCCTCTGGAGAAATTAGGAGCCTTTAATGTCAGTTCATCGGTTTGCTCACATGTATGTCTGGTAGTTATTTTATCTCAGATTTGGAATGTGTAATAAAGTATTCCAAGATCTAAAAATGCTTTGTTTTTGAAAAATATCCTGCGGAAATTCAGTGCCGAGTTCGACTTGTGCTGCGATCAAGTTAAAGCTGATGGTTCTGATTAGCATTTGGACGCCCTTACATGCATGAACATCAGATATAGTATAGATATAGTAGATTATATGTACCTTTCAGAACAGGTGGGCCTTGTGCTCCTGTAAATGAAATCACTTTACATGCACCTTGTGACAGTTGTTTAAAAAATGCTTTTATGCAAAGCTGAATTTTCAGTCCAGTGTCACACGATTTCCTTCAGAAATCAATCTAATATGATGATTTGCTACTCAAGAACCATGTATTTTGTATATTTTTGTGGAAACTGTGATTTTTTTTTAGGAATCCTTTGATCAAAAGAAAGTTTATAGGAACAGCATTTATTTGAAATAGAGTTTTGTTTTGTGACGATGTTAAGAATTTTTGAGCATGTTCTATTTTGAATCAGTGCATTTTTTACTGAGAGTTTTGTCATTTATATTCTTTGCAAGCACTTAAAGTTTCCCTTAAAGTAAAAACGTACCTTTTACTCCCAGAAAAGTGTTTTTAAAAAGGTTAATTGACCTAGAGTAGAAATGTGCTAATTAACTCTTGTCATTCCAAACAGAACTAACTTTCCTCTGTGGAAAGTGAATGTTTCAACATTGTGACCATAGACAAAAAACATTGATTGAATGACATTTTCATTTTAAGGTGAACTATTGCATCAAAACTGTAGATTTAATTTGTCATTGTAACTTAATTTTAAAAGTCGAAAGTATAGCTTTGACATCTTTGACTAGTTGCTGATGATGTCATTAATAAACACACAAAAAATGTTTTGCAGCCACAATTTGCAATTTATTTGAAATCAGTTGCTGACAGACAGCTCCTAACATGTAGCAACGTAATAGTATCAAACAACAATATCCCACATTTTGGTACAAAATAAATATGATTGATGCATAACATAATAATGACGCTTGCACAAGAGTCAGTGGAAGTCTATGGCTGCCCATCAACATATTTTCATGTTCGGATGAACTATACATTTAAGCATGCCAGTTCTGAATAACAGATCAATCAGATGTCTTTATGTAAACATTTGACATGAATAAAATATTACAACGATGTAACTATTAATAATGACAGAATCTATATATGGAGTTGCATAAGCTGACCTTTATGCTGTGGTTGTATATCTACCATCTTTCTAAACCACCATGCGAGGTTCCAGTTATATAAAATATCCTGAATGGCTTTATGTAAGAGAATCTTTATCTATCTATCCGTCTTCCATTCATGCCGCAGGCGTCTGATGCACAGATAGCCGTTGATCTTTATATAGAAATTGGGTACAGTTTCAGCCTGTGTGTCTTTGAATAACATGCCGTGACATCCAGGACGGCGATTAATCTGGCGGTTTTGGTCTGATCAGAACAAGGTCTTGGTTGGATGACAGCTATCATTCAATCTCGTGTGAAGCAGCACCTTCCTCTGCTTTGGGTTGATCTGTGTGTTTATATTCTGAGCCAGTACAGGTTGGTTTGGAACAATGCAGTGTTTTTGTGAAAAGAGGCACGTCTGTGAAACTGCACGTAGCAATCGAAGCCATGCATGCAGTCTCCACCTTCATGTGGGCTTCGCCATCTCTATACTATGTTTAAATGGGGCGGTGCAGGTTGGGTTCATGGGCGACTGCACATTTTTCCACAAATAGCCCATGTTACATAAAGAAATAATATCTGAAATGGAACTGGCTGTTGCATCCTCCATTGATTTCCATTACAATTTATCTTAGGAGAACTGGAGTGGAGTGCTTTATAAATTAATAAAATATGCTTTGTTTCAAAAAAACTGTAATTTTCTGTTTCTGTAGAAAACTACCCACAGATGTAACTATAAAAAAACAGCTATTTTTGCTAAATTAGTTAGAAATAAGTATTGGATTTTATTCGCCAAGTTTGATGGAGGGACAGGGTCAAGAAAAAGGTTTATGGCTGAACTCTTTAAAATGATATCTTGCTTGTCTGAAAGAGCCTTCCTGATTTAGAACAGAAATCTTTCTGTTTTAAAAAAGGGTGCAGTTGAAGGTGCTCTTTGAGCATGAAGCATAGAGACGAGATTGTAGCAATGACACAGAGATTACAGTACAGTACAATTACAGCACATATAGTTCTGTGAACCTAAAGCTGAATCATAAATAAAATGAAAAGCAAAGTACTGTAATTGTAGTTTAAGTAAAATCAATATAAATGTGAAATTTCTAATGATCTTTAAATACAAATTTGCATAACTGTTACTGTGCATGGGTCTTCTCACCTGAAGCAAGTCTGATCAAGCTGAGGATTTTCAATACCATGATCATGGGAAGAATCTTTACTGTACATAAAAGGGCTTTTATAAGTGCAACGATTCGTTTCAAATTCAACCAGTCTGGGAGGCCAGCTGTCACCAGGGAGAGGCGTTTTCCACTGCTAAGGTTTTGGGCATCAGGATTTCAAAGATAGGTGACACAAACATAGTCTCATTGAGATACACAAGTACAATAAGTGCAAAGTTGATAAAAGTCAATTAAAGACAAATGTCCATTTTTTTCTTTGTCTTGCTGTAATCTATGCCCTTAAATATAAGTCTGAGGATGTAGGACACACAGCAGCATTGCAGAGGCACAAAACACCTGATATCCATGTTGAATTGAAAAAAGCTGACCCCATCCCTACAATCCATCTTGGCTGCACCATCTGCTTACAACATTAGAAATGTTGCAAAGTTACAAGGTGACATTGTCTGTAGTTTCAAAGCAAAAGAGGTTGAGATACTTTTCATTTCTCTGCATGTCATGGTTTTATATGCACGTCTTATTATTAATGTTCCTTAAAGCTTATTTGGCAATGTCTGTAGGATAGGACACATGCAAAAAAAATTATAGCAAAATAGTATTAACTGGAATTGGCATAAACTGAAATATCAGATTGTCCAAATGAATAATCCAGACAGTTAAGTATGATATAATTGAAAAAAAAAAATTGGACCCAGACACCTTAAAGGAGGATATTATTTCTAAATGGCCTCCAACCTAGTATTAACAGCCACCAATATTAAAGTTACAGTATGTTCACCCAACACTATTCATCTGTGCTCACTTAATTTAATTTTTATTTTTTGTGTTAGGTGAAAATGAGTAGAGTACACCCAAAAATGAAAAATGGGTTAATATCTACTCACCCTCAGGCCATCCAAAATGTATATGAATTTGTTTCTTCATCTGAACAGAGTTTAGACAAATGTAGCATTACATCATTTGCTCACCAATATATCCTTTGCAGTGAATGGGTACCATCAGAGTCCAAACAGCTGATAAAACACACAAGTAATACACACCACTCCAGTACATCATTTAATGTCTTGTGATGTGCTGCTAAATTAATGTTAAGCTGTGATATGCTATACATTTCTCCAAATCTTTTGCAATGAAGAAACAAACTCTCTGGAAGAAGAGATGGATTTCCTGGCTAAATAAAGGTTAAATAAAAAAAAAAATATTGGATGACCTTAGAGTAAGTATTTGCAGCTAATTGTCATTTTTGGGTGAGCTGTTCCTTTAATCTGATTAATTCAATTCAACTCAAGTTTACAAGGTGGCCACTTGATGCAATAAAGCATGTTAACATGATCAGGTGTTTCTCAAATTAGACAGAGGAATGTGGAAGGAATGGTCTTAAACTATGTTTGTCATGCCACATGGCTCTTGGGCTTTCCATGCAAAAAACTTTGTCAGCAGTTTTGTGGTCAGTGAAGAATGACTAGAATCTCACAGCGACTGAAACAGCTCTACATTACAACAAAGCTTAGATTAATGTGGATGGACTACAGTAGCGAAGAACTAAGAGGGAAGTCGGGATATATGTAATAAAACTGGAAAGTTAAAAAGTGTGAAATATATTTTTTTAATTTGGCATGATCTGACCAAAGGGTTAAAGTTTCAACAGTTAGCATGAGCCATTAGACACCTGCTGGTAGATATTGTAACTACAACATCTGGACCAGAAGCATCTTTCCTCATTTAAATATATCAGTAAGTTATACAGTATTTTGATAGCACTTACTGTATCTCCAAAACTCAAGGACTCTTTGCTACAAGCATTTAAAGGGATAGTCCACCCCTGTCATCACTTACTCAGTCTCTCATTGTCCCAAACATATACGACTTTCTTTGGAGGAACATAAAAGTAGATATTGTGAAGAATTTGGAATGAGAACCAAAACTTAGTTACCAACATTCTTCAAAATCTTCTCTGGTCTTCTGCAGAAAAAAAAAAAACAGGTTTGTGAGAGTAAATGGTGACATCATTTCCATTTTTGGGGTGAGCTATCTCTTTAATATTAATTAAAACATAGCCATGAACATGTGGACAAATTCTATTGTTTATATGATTAATGATCTCAAGAATGGTAATAAAATAACAAGGCTAATTATGTTATTTGACTGCAGTAGTGTCATTAAGTGAATGCTTATGCAAAGATGCTCAAAGCCAATCAGAGCAGCTGAAACAGAAATCATAGTTCAAGGTTGATCAGATATTTGTGTTTATATAGACAAGAGAGCACTGGGCTCCACAGCAGTGAAGGCCACAGATCTGCTCCATTACAGTAAGTTTTCTAGACTTAAACAACCACACTAACATTTTTTTAACGGTTAGACAGAGTTATGGCCTATTATTATTATTTATTTCTTTTTTTGCATATGCATACATAATTGTGCTCAACACATTATTTATGCAACTCGACAGTAAATTAAAGATATTTTAGTGCATGACACGTAGTGCTAGTTTTTGAGTTTAACCTAGTTGTACACAAGTCTGTTCTGGAGTAGGCAATGTTCTTGTTGTTTTAAAGTGGCGTTTATTAACAGTGAAAATGCAGATCCCAAGTGCAACTCTGTTAATGAGTCATCTCAATGAACTTTGATTCTTTGCCTCATCAGTTTTTGGCAGGTCATATAATCTGATTTTCTTAATCATCGTGCCTCTTTATAGAGGCAAAGTATACAGGAGCGGCTATCTAAAGGAAAAACTGTGAGAACAAAAACAACCATGGTAATCCCAGGATTCTTATTTAAAAGATGAATATTGCATTGATTTATGAGAGCTATTGTATTATATTATATTACATTATAATAGACCATCTGCTAAGTGCTAACATGGTATCATCACATCACTTTATCTTATAGGAACAGATGTATTTCAGCTAGTCTTTTTTCCTGCATTCGTCCATCCGTTTTGTCAGATAATCATTAAATATATATCTCCTAACTTCTTCTTAGTATTCAACATTTTGTTGATTATTTTTGCAAAGGGATTTTTGAACGTAATCTTAAAACTGAAGCTGCACTGTATGGTTGCATTATCAGGGCGGAACTTTTAGTATCAAGCAGTGGAGCGACACGGACTGTTTTTGCAGACGCGCCGCTGCTCTTTTAGAAGAGTTTGAACAGGTAAAATCTGCGTTTTTATAAGAATGTCGCCGTTTTATGCGTATGTTTTGTGTTTTTGCTGATGGGGCCTGCTCTGATGCTGTTAAAATTGTATTATTTATTCTCCGCTACATGTACGTGTGTAGGCAGATCGCATAGTCCTGTAAAGACCTTGACAGCTGATTCATTTCTAATCCCATCGGTCCGGGTTAAAGCGTTTTCTGAACTTTGAAAGTTATATTTAATGTGAATTGAGAGCCTGTACCAGAATATTCATGTACTTTCATTAATTGCTTTTATTTTCTTGCCACTTGGAAGAATTTGAATCATGCGTTTCCTGTTAAAACTAATATTAATACATTGCAACCCTTGTTGCTGTGTTGTAATCTACCGAAGTATTTCTGTGAAAGGGTTCACTAGGTGCTCTGGTCAAGTTCAGACACCTAAACGTTGTTCAGTTTAGCCCGATAAAAAAGGTGGAAATAAAATTAAACACTACTTTATTTGTAATTTTTTTTTATTTTAATTTTTTTGTAGTTGTGTCAAACAGAATGGAATATTTTCGAGTACAATAAACCAACCAGTACCACAAAACATAACACAATACACCCATTGCTGCTGCAAAACGATGATGCTTCCTGTAGAATTATTTCATTAGGACACTTATTTTTATTACTTTACTAAGTCTAAATAAAGAGGTGGAAAGAAATTTTAGTTTAGTGAATAAGTTTAAACTGAAAAGTATTTAAAAGAAAGCATGTTCTGCGTAAATTTATATGGAATTGAGATACAAAAATGCTAATATTTCAGATGACCAAGTTTTTCATGCAGTTTTTACAATTTTTTTTTTATTACATAAAAATATTTATATATAAATATAAAAAAAGTCTTAAATATAGTCTATACATGCATGTGCGCGTATTAATAAATAATAAATATACACATTATGTAAATAAAAACCTTGCTATTAATTATTTGACAGCACTTAATATAAATATTTTTACAGTTAAAATAATATTTGTTTCAACTTAAAAACAAGCCCATATAAAAATATAATTTTTCCTTTTTCTTTGCAGTTAATTATGGCTCAAGCGGACAACAGGGCTCTGGCTTTGGGAGTTCTGGCAGGGGCTGCTGGGATCAGTCTGGCGTTTGTCTGCTTCCGCAAAATAGGAGCCGGCGGTGACAGAGTCCTGCATCTGAGAAGCAACGCAGTTCACACGGCAGGCAGCCTGGGTCTGCAGACGGGCCAGACGGAGGTGCTGGATCGGCTAGGAGCTCTGATCCATTGTGTGTCTGAGCTCAAAGAAGAGGTAAAAGCCTTGAAGGATGCCCTTCCACACCTGCAGGACAACGTCAGAGATCAGCTGAGGGGCCAGAGCGGGGATGACATCGCTGCCCGCAGAGCTAGTCCTCTTCATCGAACTTTCACCAGGAGAAAAAGAGCTGTTGTCTCCGCTAGAAGTGAAGGACAAAGCTCAGAAGAGGCAGAGAGTGAAGGAGGGTGAGTTTAATGATATGCCAACCTGGCAGGTCATTCATTTATTTACTTTAAATGTATCTAAATTATTTAAAGACAGAAAATGTTTCTTCCCAACAGATGTAACTTCATTATGTGTTATATGTTATACACTTTCTATATATATTCTTCTTTTGGGTATATAGATAGACATATGTACAGTATAGCTTTAGAAAATATCTACGTGTATTTACATGCATATATTTATATTCACATAATTTAATTTCTTTACAAATATGTTTAGTATTCAAAAATAACACATTTTTCTTTAATATATACATGTGCGTCTATATGCAATAAATCGGTATAAATATTTATTAATAAACCATTAATTTTATATGCAGTACATTCAGGTTCCCTGAGATACAGGAACGAGTACTGCGTCTGCTAAGACGCTTATGGGAAATACTCCAATTTCCTCCTAACTGAAGCCTATTCAATCACGCAGTGAAACTGCAACGGCCATTGGTCGCTTGCAGTGGTTTAGATTAAACCAATC